>JADDOH010005739.1:0-38062 GCA_016648135.1 Agrypnia vestita | reverse complement strand
CGCAAAAGAAAACACAGTGCGTTTTTGGTTCAAACGTTTTCGTTCTGGAAATTTCGACCTGCAGAACAAGCCCCGTGGACGGCCGGAGACCAAAGTTGATAATGAAGAATTGAAGACTATTGTGGAAGCGGATCCATCGCAAACCACATCCGAGTTAGCTGCAGGCTGCGGTGTTAGTGTAAAACTGTTTTAATCCACTTGAAGCAAATTGGTAAGGTGAAAAAGCTTGAAAGGTGGGTACCTCACGAATTGAGTGAAGCAAATCAACAAACGCGCGTTGACTGCTGCGTTGCATACTCAACCGGTACAATAATGAATGGATCTCAATCTTCAATCGGCGATCCTAGACGATTACGGCAGATGTCATATTTGTCAGCAACTGCAAACCATGATGGAAAAGATAGGTATACAACCGAGGCTGGTTAATCGCTTTAGGCCACTGCTGCTTCATGATAACGCTAGACCACACACTGCACAACAGACGGCTACCAAATTAGAGGAGCTTCAATTGGAATGTCTAAGACATCCACCGTACTCTCCGGACCTTGCCCCAACAGATTACCATTTTTTTCGAAATTTGGATATCTTCTTGCAAAGGAAAAAATTCAACTCCGATGGGGCAGTCCAAACCGCCTTCAAAGATTTTATTGATTCCCGTCCGAATGGTTTTTTTAGTAAAGGGATCGATGAACTACCTATGAGATGGCAAAAGTGCATAGATAGCAATGGTACAAACTTTGATTAAATAAAAATATTATAATAAAAAAAAATCGGCCTTATGTTCCTCCCATACTAAACGCCAATTTCATACGTAAGGACCTAATATATATAAATTATTATAATAATCGTACGAATGGTTAATTATTGTTAGCAAATTTACAATTATAATAACACCAGCCACTTTTAATATCGTAAACCACATTTCGAAAAATATTTATATAACCGTTTTGTACTTGGTGACTTGATTGCTACGACCACTATTTACCATCACCCCATTTCTCTGTAAAGATAGGCAGATATGATAGACCGCCACATTCGTCTGTCTACCACTTTCGCCTCATCCACATTATTACACATCCTCATACAAATCGTTATGTACGCTCTTCGGTTATTTAAGCTTTTAATAGGGACATCATCCAATATTTGATATACCTAATCATACCACGTTTTTTGCGTCACTTAATTGGATATTAAAAAATATGTATCGCTGGGAGTTACATTTTTCAAAATAATCAACTAAGCTGTATGATGTATTTACCAAGTGCGTAGTCAATATATTAAAGGCCGGTAAACATATATTTTGTAAAAAATCGATATTTAATATTTATCTTACAGAATCTATTAAAATCTGAATAATATGATCCCAATTGTGATAGGAATATTACGAGACATTGCATATTTTATTTCGTAGAAATTCTAGTTGAGACGATCGTCTGTCAATTGTAAGCAAACTATAAATGAATAAATTTAAGACAATCGTTTACTTGTTGAAAAAAAGACCTTTACGAGTCCATACAGTCACAAAAGCCCACAAAGTGGAGCATTTTTGGTATGTTAATTAATTAGGTTTGTTAATTAATTAATTGATTAAACAATTCAATTAGGGTAAATAATAGAGGCCACACAGAGACGAAGCTGTTTATATGAGAAAAAATAATGGTTGTCTTTTGTACGTTATCCCAGGGCTTACAACCTGTATGAGCTGGCTTAAGTGATCACTCTAATAATGCTAAATAAAATAATAAATCTACACAATGCAATTTTAGAAATCGAATTTTTGAAAGTTATATAGGTATATGTTCCAAATAGGAATCATCCATATATTTCAATTGGCTTTGATAGTGGCATCTGTTGTCTCTTGAAACAATATGCATAGGTTTCGCAGCGGGTAATGATATTTCTTTATTTTTTAATGTGGAGTATTAAGCAATATGCTTTTTAATTATTTCATCACGATTCCTAATGATTTAGTTTGTGTCATTTTAAGAAGACATCCGTATTTAAAATATATGGAACTTGATGTATAAGTTTTAATATATGTCTTTCCATAAAAAATGTTATAAAAAAACGGAAGAGAAGAAATGAGACAAAATTGTGAATTTTGCTCACATTGCCATACGATCACCTTAAGTACCTACCTACAGCATATTTCAGAGTAAGTAACCTAGGAAAATGGTTTTTTCTTCCTAATCTCTTATTCCATCCTCTTTTTCCAACCATTCCTTATTCTCGTATAATTATCTTCATCTTTAATTATGACGTACTTTCATCATTATTCAACAATAATGTATATGTATACATAAAAATTGAAATAGATTTCATATGCACGCAATTAAACATGAACCGAAGGAAAACTTTCTTGAGAAAATGGAAAGGTCATCTCGAAATAGGTTAATAGAATTATATTATATTATCCGCGAGCATTTGCAGTTTGCATCGCAAATCGCCTTTCTAGCGAATCTATCGACATTCACGAGTCGGGCTGGAAGGGAGACTGTGTTAATACGCCGGTCACAATCTTCAAATCGTTTCATGAAACTGAGTTTTTCAACACCGGACTTACAAAGAAACGCCAAAGGTATTTCCACTCATTTTTATTCCGCCCGCTCGCTGTGGGTATTATTTATGACGACATTCTGGCTGTGTGCTATGTGATCATGCCTAGAATTATATAATTTAATCTCGTGAAATATTACGATTCTGTTTTTTGTTACGTCTTTCTACCATTTTAATTCTCCTTTTCAATGCCGTACACTTCCCCCTATTCTCAGGATATATATAAGACAAAATGGACAGACGTACTTATTTATGTAAGCGAAAATTCATCTATCAAACATGAATCTTAATATCACAATAGCGAAAATATTAACTGTAATTCAATATTTGGACACTTAGATGCAAAAATTAGTAGAGTATCCAAATTAATTTCTACCAACATTTAAAATAATGAAAAAGTTACTGGCCACGAATTTAACTGGAGCACTACTTCCGTATTACTCTAAATTCGTATTAGTCGCTCGAGAATCTTCCACTTGTCTCTGTAAATTCTGATTCACGTCGTTTGTATCGCACTGATCGTTGTCGAACACTTCTTGCACACTATTTTAGTTTATATTAGTTTAGTGAAAAGCAAAACAATAGTGTTGCACCATAAATAAATGTAACGAGATGATCGAATTCGGAGAAATTACGCATGATCGAAACCTTTCGAATACTCCATAGCATTCCATAGCCCTAAAACACTCTGGAAAGGAATGGGATAATCTCTAAAATATTGTAAAAGTTGAGAAAATACTAGTGATGTGTAAAATAGTCATGAAGATTCGAAAAACCAACGTGTATCGTATAAAAATCGAAGCCAGTGCCGACATTAGTAACGCAACGGAGCGATAAACTAGTGTGGTCAGTGGTCAGTCGTAGATAGCCGAGCAAGATATTGGGGGAGTACTTACTGATAAGTGAGCGATTTAAACAACGTGCGAAAGTTTGAAGTGAACGAAATTTTCTCAAAAGTGATAAAAACAGCGTAAATTAGTACGACTATAGAAATAATATAATAATAAATATGTCAATTGTAACAGTGCTCTTATTTTATTTGTGATTTTGTTGGATAATTAAAAATCTAAAAATATTATAAATTACGAGGCCTTTTTTACAAAATGTTATTTTTTAAATTTATTTTCATATTAATACTATATTATTTATTCATCTCTCGTATAAGTACTTAATTGTTTATTAAGCTCCCGAACATTTATTTTTATTTTGTTCATTTCTCTACTTCAATTTTAGATTTTTTATGTTTAGTATACATTATATCCTGATGAAAGGACCATTGGCCCCGAAACATTTTGGTATTTTCAACAAATACGTGGTGAAAACAAAGTTTATTCTTATTTATTATATACATACATTCTTATTATATTACGAATTCTAACGTTAATGAGCAAAGGCTTAGGATCGATGCGTTGTTACGTCTTCCTAAACAGACTTCACATCCTCAATTTATTAGTCCCGGGTTTTATATGGTCCTGTTTTCTCAATAAATTTAGGTCAATATACAAATGCGCCATTATATACTGCCTCTTTTGTGTTGACTTTTCTGGAGGTGCCGGGCATCTCCAACCTTTCTGGCAAACGTTTCGAATCCCATTTCAGTGTTCAACATCCGAAATGATGAAGCTGACGCCCTTATGCTGGATCCGGCAATGGGATCTGAAACTTGCCATAGAAGTCGGAGACACATGGAAGTATAACACAGAAAATTCAACTGGCTCTATTATTAGCGCTCAATTATCATATATACATATTAGAATGTAAAATGATAATAATTACGAATGTGTCATTTTGGAGAAAATCCAAGATATCATATAGGATTAAATCCCTTTCCCTGGCGAGCAAAGCAAATTTTGTTTTGCTCACCAGGGAAATTACGGGTTACATACCAAAGGCAAGCCATCTCACCAGACTGAAAGACTCAGCAGAATATAGTAAGAATATCAAACTAACGTGGGCTGTATATTGTAAAAGGACAGTTGAATATTAAGTTTTTAAAGCAACAGGCCATTGTGTCTTGAGAGAAGTCTTTGACCAGTGCAGTCCTCCAAATTCCATTCATATAGTAGTGAAACAGTTACTTTGAATAAGCTAAAATAGAAGCTCCATATAACAGCGCGTTATGGAAAGCAGTAGGTATGTTGGTTAATTAATATTGATATAATTGTTGGTAACAAGACGCGGAAAAACAAACACGTGGGTTAGCGCACAGACCAAGTGACGGATATCATTGTCTCCGCTAAAAAACATAAATGACAATGAGCCTGCCATATTTCAAAACTGCAGAGAAAACCGATGGCCAAAAATTATACTTAAATCCACGAAGCAAAAAATCATATAGAGGGCGCCCTCAAAGGATAGATGACATAATCGGAGCAGTGACCGAAGGGAGTGGCCAAGCCATGGGATGACTTTCATCCAGCAGTGGATGAAGTCATCATGATGAGATACATGGAGTGCACATCTAATCGTTCAATGTTTGGTTTCTATCTACTACTCTTGAAGCGAAAACGTTGTGGAGTGGTTTCGTATAATTTAAATGTGAAATTTAACTAGAGTAACCTTTTTTCTTTTTAAAATAATGCGCATATGCTGTATAAAAAATAAACATAAATATAAAATATTTATATTCGCTTCAATATATAATACTATTCAAGGATTAAAAAGTATCTTAAATTTAACCAGCACATGTGTGGCGTATAGATGCAAAACCGCCACGATCCATATGGGCTCCGTATGGATAGTGGCGGTCTTATATCTATACGCCAGTACTATACATATTTTCTAAGCTTTATTTTTAACTAGCTGTTCGTACCCGGCGTTGCACGGGTTAAGGATTAAGTTGAAAATAAATTTTTGGGGGTAAACAAAGGTTTGATTCGAATGGTATAGATTTGCATCGAAAATATATCAGGGGGAGGGTAAAAGGTAAAAAGGGAGGGAGGAAATTTCACTTTTGTTACCCGCGGGGTCCTAATGAATAAGTTTGCAAATTTAGAGTCCGATCGGTCGAACGGTATAGATTTGCATCGAAAATATATCAGGGAGAGGGGAAGGGGTAAAAGAGGAGAGGGAAAACCGCCGAGTCCTAACAAATAAGTATTCAAATTTTGAGTCCGATCGGTCGAATCGTACAGATTTGCATTAAAAATATATCAGGGGAGGAGAAGGGTTAAAGGAATAGGTGGGAAATGTTGCACATGTTATCCACCGGGTTTTCAAATTCTGAGTCCGATCGACCAAACGGTACAGATTTGCATCGAAAATATATCAGCGGAGAGGAAAGGTTAAAAGAGTAGGGGGGAAATATCGAATATGTTACCCGCCGAGTCCTTAAAAATAAGTTTACAAATTTTGAGACCGATCGGTCAAACTGTACAGACTTGCATCGAAAATATATCAGGAGAGGGGAAGGATTAAAATAATAGGGGGGAAATGTCGCATATATTACCCGCCGTGTCCACAAGAATAAGTTTCCAAATTTTGAGTCCGATCGGTCAAACGGTACAGATTTGCATCGAAAATATGTCAGGGGGAAGGGAAGGGGTATGAGAATAGGGGGGGAAATGTTGCCTATGTTACCCGCCGGGTCCTAAAGCATAAGTATGCAAAATTTGATTTTGCAGGTAAGCTTGTTAATTGTTCATTGTTAAATATAAAATTAAAATAAATTAACCGTTCATCACATCGCATATTTTAATAAAATAAAAATAGGCGATAATTAAATGGATAATAAAAAACATAAAGAAAATTAAAAATTTCATACCTACCTACTTTTAAAATTACCTGCCATTCATTAAATATTCTCATATAAAATACGTTATGTGTTGGCAAATTAATAATTATCTCTCATACAGATCACAAATACGTGAAAATAAATCAACATGGTTCAAAATAAGTTTAAAAATTGAGAAAATAACAAAAAATTAATCCTACTAAAAATAATAATGATGGCAAACTCAATGAGAAAATATCATCGAGTTCTTTCAATATATACTGTATCTTTCTGATAAAATTTTTTTCTTAAAATTATTCTCACAGATTTATCTTGCAATGCTAACAATTTGCAATTCTTCTTCTCTAACCAAAAATAAAATACTGCCACAGTATTTCACGCGACTGGTCGCTTTGGGAGCCCTGAGATATCGCAATGGTAATTATTTGCATGTACACGCTCTGTGGAAGGAAATTTCCCTCACTGCACGGTAAGTACCCATCGGCGGGATAGTCCCGGGGGGGACACGTATCGAAAAATAATTCGCCAAACGTGATGGCTCTCATTGGGACCTCGTGTGCTGTGTACGCTCTGCATGCGGAGCTTTTTTATTAATAACCCTGCATTGACTACAAAATCACGCGCAATTTTTTTAAGATAACCTCTAATGTACATAGCTGTAGAGACCTCTCGATTATCAGGATTAATTATGAGGCGTGGGAGTGTATATATAATCGTGAATAAATCCTAATTATCTCAAAAAATTGCCATCGTGATTTTGCTGCTGGGATTCATAAAGCGTTTTGTTTTTATGTGTTAAATAACATGGATACTTTATATGATCCGTATATTTTACCGAGAAGCACATCTCGAGGTTTCCCTGAAGTCTTATTCAGCGAAACCTCGAGATTTCCTTCTCAGTAAAATATACGGTTCGTATAAAATATCCGTTTTATTTAACACATAATGACTTTTTATACTTTCCATCGCGGTTATTTTATTTTTATTGTTTCCATATACATTTCTAAAACACCGAGTCGCTAATATCAATGGTGGGCTATGTTCATTAATGTGGTTCAATGTTTTGGGATTGCTACTTTTTTCACAATATTAAGTACTAGCTATTACCCGTCAAAAATTATGGATTATTGGTTCATGTCTTTTCGAAGCCCTAATATTTATTATTAAAGGCAGGCAGAGGCATAATATATATACATACCTAATTAAATAATAATTAAAAAGATTATATGTGGGATATAAAAGCAAAGACAGCAAGATCCAAAAAAAAACTTTCAGTCTTTCAGGATTACTAATTTATAACGTACTGAAATAAAGATTTAATTTGAAATATAGTGTAAGAGCAATTTCTTGATTTTCTTTTACTTTGGTTCGGGTTCTCTACAGGGAAAAATTGATCTCTAAATTCTCTAGATATGAAAGATGCCACTTACAGTCTGCAGACAACTTTGGCGTCTTTCTTCGTCTGATCTCCGTTCTCTTCCATCCAGCTAACAAATCCGTTAACGGCACCACTTTAACTGACCAAATGCTTAGTGCAATTAATTATATTCGATACTTTTTATCTGCCGCGACCAATTCAACCGTCGGTTCCGAGATATCCAAAAAAAATCTGTTGTTCGTAGCAACTGTCATACACAGAGAACTTCGCGCGCATAGATATTTTTTTTTGTAAAGTCCCCGACCAGAGACTAACAGATCTTTTGCCCAAATATAGCCTTTAAATCTATAGTAAATATGATTATGAAAAGGATAGATACATCAAATTCAAAATTCAGAACATTTTAAATTAGTTAACTTCGGTGACAGCCTTCAAAACATTTTTTAAAAATTTTGGATATTGCTGCCTTTGCTTTTATACCCCACATATTTTATAAAATAAAAATTGATTAACTGTAAGAGTATTTTTTAATATTTTTCTTAAAAGCCTCATCATTATTCTTAATCCTCATTTTAACAGTATTTAAGAGTAATTTTTAATATTTTTCTTAAAAGCCTCATCATTATTCTCAATCCTATTTTAACAGGTAATTCGTTGAACCATTTAACTCCTCTAAATGTATAATGATGCTGAGCAGCTGTAGTAGTAGTATGTATTAAAGGGATATACAATTTACCAAGTGTAATGTTTCTGCTACTTGATACTATTGGGGTTGGTTCAATTACTAGATTAATTAAATAATCAATAATATATGTCTCATTATATAATGCAAGGAATAATTATTTATTATTAACAGTGTAACTGAATGTAAAAAAATATTAAAAGTTAATGAATACAAATAAATAATAAACTCGACATATTTTTTTAGAATATTCAACTAGATTTTGTCCATAGAAAGATAAAAATTTATTAATATTAATTATGGAAGTCTCACAGAGATGAAGCATTTATATGGAAAAATATGTATTGATATCTGTATTGCGCGTTTATAGAGCTTACGACCTAGATGGAATCGGTGAACATTATATTGTGTAAAGTGATCATTTAAGCCAGCCTTAAGACAGGTCATAAGCCTTGTAAAAACCCAATAAAGACTTCCGTTAATACTTCCCATATAAATAGCTTCGTCTCTGTGCGATTATTAAATAGTATACTCGTTTTATGGATGATTCTAATGTATAATGAATATTTGTTGATCGAAATACTTGGGGGTGTTTTTGGGTGTCCTCAGTGTCCCTCGAGGGTTAGGGCTCCATGTAAATCCGGAGGCCGGGCACAAGTGGCGAGTGGCCAGTACCGTAGCATTTCTCCGAACACAGGATGTACGAGGTGTTTCACAATACAATATCGGCAGGATCGTAAATCTAGTCGGCTCTCCTACGTTGCGACATGTCGTACGGGCCTGTTTTGTGCAAGCCGTACGTGGGTTTTGTATATTACGCGCTGTCACGCTGTCAACGACCGCCGCGTTGACGGGAGTTTGACAAGAATCCTGATGTGATTACAATAGAAACTTAATCATATTTATTTTGATAGAATAATAATGCCACCAGATTCGATAATCGCCCAGGCAAAGATTATTTACATACATGCATAAACTTAACATTGAAATACATGTAAGTTAGATTTTATTCTTTTTCACATAAAGCTTAACTAACAATTAACAGGAGGCAAGTAAAAACACTGGAAATTAATAATCTATTTTTTAATTATTTTAATAAATTCACAAACTCACTGGACACGAATTAAATTTAAGCACTTTTCTTTAATACACACCATTTCGCAATTAATCACTCGTCTGTGAAACACTTTATTATTACTTTACTAGAATATTCTGTTTAATTCTCCCCGTAAATACTTCGTCCGATATCTGTCGCTTCGATTTATCTGCTGTCGCTAGTATCACACACGCATTGGTAACACTGTTTTCACTAACGGTTTTATCGCTTGTAAAAGTCAAAATAAACATGATCCGCCTCGGCAATGCCTTACACAGACTCGTTATTTTTCGAAATATTTAATAAATATATGTATTAATCATGTGACCAATAAACGCCGATTTACTGGCACCGAATCTGAAAAAACTGAAACTGGAATGTGTAATATTATAGAATGCGGAACTTATGAACCCCTGTGTCTACAGAAGGGATTTTTAAGAAATTTTCGACTCAGAGAGACAATCTGTGGGATACGGATTTTACTTCAGTGAGATACTTTGAATACAACTCTCGGCTTTCATAGCCCCGTAGTGCCTAATACACCATAGCTTAGATATTTGCATTACTCGACTTACTTGTCGCTTGGAATTTATCTAAGGATAAAACGTGTACAAGATATTAAGATAAAATTCATCTACACGTGTGAGACATCGTGTCTCATCCCACGGACCTTAAAGTGGATCCCGATGCACCGCACTGGGTGCATACGACACTGGTAAAGCGCATCAGCTGGTGTCGTCTTGCGTGAGATATTTATCACTGCTGATTTTAATTTAATGACTAACTGACGTACTATGACATAACAAAAATTATGTACTTTATTCTGTGAATTTCTGCTTTACATTAATTAGTAGCTATAATGTCTTTGCGGTATACAAATCAAAACACATAAATCTATCCAATAAAGATTTTTTAATATTTTTAATGTTCTTTTTTATCTAATATTTTTTCACGAAAAAACTTCTTTTTTTAAAGTTATTTAAAGAAAATATTTTTGGTAAATCTGCAAGTTCTTCTGGCTCGAGTTATCTGAGATATTCTGCCGTGTTTCTACGATCTTTCGCAGGGTCCATCACCAGATCTGATGTGTTGTCGACACCTCAGGTCTAATGATGAAACTTGCAACAGGACCCGAAAGGTCATAAAAAAACACGGCAGAATATCCCAAAAATGATTCTGGACGGGTGTGAAAACTTAAGAACATTTTTATATCAAAAAGACCTGAAGAGATAGAAGCATAATCGGGAACATAACACTGAAACCTTGTCTTTCAAAACTTTGCCTACTTCTTTTTCTCTTCCGACATGAACTCTAAGAAAACTGAAGACTTCTATTTTCTTCTTGTCTCTGTTGCGAACAGTTTAATTAGTTTTTTTTTAAAACTGCAAGTGTTCTCGAAAAATGCACCTAGATACCGAGTTTTATCATATCAAAAAGCTAAAAAGTCGTTAATGATTGCTTTGAAATTTACAGGAGAGCTAAAGAAAGTTTTTTGGATCTGATTTTATCAATATTTCTTTTATTATTAAACGATTTCCATATATGTTTTGGATTAACAATTATGGAAATCGTTTAGCAACAAAAGAAACATTGACACAATCAGATTGACAGAATTTTCTTTTGATCTTCTGTAAAGTTCGAAATAATCACTAACGCCCTTTTGACTTTCTACCCTCTATTATACGAAGTATAATATATTTCGGCCGCGAGCTAAGGCTGTGAAAACAGTTCCATCTAGCGTTAGTAACGGGCACTTTTACATATACCTATAGGTAGTTATGTATTTTGATGTTAATAAACGCATCCCCATTCTCCTTTGAATGTTTAAATTTGATTTCCAAAATTCCAATTCGTTTTTTTTTCTTATTCGCGAAGCCGTGCTTAAAAAGTGTTTGAAGTTTGTATTCTAGGAATCGAAATGCCCATTATCATTGACAACCTTCATCTCGAAAGGAAGCTCTGTTTCGCGATTCGCCGAAAAGTGGCGAATTGCTTAACATTCAGGCGGCCTCACGTGGCTCGGGCGGGGACTGTATTGCCGACCGACCGCCGCGCAGGGACATTTCTCCACGCCCTCCGCTTGTTATGTCGAGGGCGTCATCGCGGGTCAGCCGAGGTGATTGGCTCCGTGGCGAGTAAACAGGAAAAAAAACGACCTTCTGCGCTGTACGCAGGTACGATAAATATTCCTCCAGCAGCAAACGCGGCGTTTGATATGCACATTCGGTTCCGTTGTCGACAATAGTCGAGAATGGCGCGATTAGCGCTTACTAACCGGGAATTCCCCTTCGATATTCCCGGGGTTTTTGTTTTGCAGCAATTGGCGCTTTTTGTTTATCGCTTAGAAGTTCACACTTCCCGGAAATTGTGGTAAAATGTTTATAAAATAATAAATAAAAAAATGTATTATTTGAATATCTTATAATATTGAATCATGATTTAATTTAACTATATTTTATATGTAGGTGTGTTCTAAGAACACAGTTATGGGCTTTATTCTCAGATTACCAGCTGTGAAATCTATATACAACCAGATCATGGGAAAGAACTACAGATGCCTTTAGCATAAATAAACAAAAGATTTTCAGGTTTGGAACATATCTAGAACTTTTAAAAATTTGATAATTTGTGGATGTTCTTACGATGGAATTGGTTTGGTTGCATTGTGTAAAGTGATCACTTAAGCCAGCTCATACAGGTCGTAAGCCCTGTTCCATCCAATGAAAATACTTCCATAAATGAGTTTGTCTTTGCGAGACTTCTATAATTTATTTAAATGATTTATGTTGTAAATCGATGTAAAAATGGATTTACCAGGAAAGTCAAATTATATAGATTGTTATGGAAAGGATATTTACCGCTTTATAGTACCTTTTACGTACTAAATTTTTAATATTATTTTCTTACATTTAAACCATTAACGAATTTATAAATTTTAAAAAGTTTTAACAGCCGCCATTTTGAAACAAGATGGCTGATCGAACTGGCTAACGGTTTCAGCCGAAATACTTAACAGGTGAATTTTTCAGATTATTTAAATCGAAATCTTACTAGAACTACGGGAGTTATCGTGTCCACAAAATCCGTTATATCCCATTATCCCATATATAGCATATTTACATGTATAAGCATAAAGATAAAACCTTTTATTGGGGGGGGGGTGGTTTCAATCTCTTCGTCATAATCGAAGAAAATGCATTGAAGTTATCTGCAGTAGGTAGTATTTATTGTCGGATTTTAATAATAATACCTTATATAAGTAATAAAGTCAGAAATCACAGGCAAATACGAGAAAACAAACAAGAAAATGTCTCATTAGCTTCATGGCCTATTGAGAACCTTCGCTTGATGAACAACTTAGCGCCAGGCGTCTCAGAGACTAGAAACTCGCGTGGTCGCTTCATCTCCATCTGGGTCTGCCAAGAGATGGCCATCCACTTGGGATTCCTCTATAAATACACTGTCCTGCCCATTTCATCCATTGCGATTTTACCACATTAACTAAATCAGGATTTTAATAAAGATCTTTTGATTCTGAATTGTTACGAATAAATTGATTATCTCTCACTGTTGGCCAATTTCATTGCTATTTATTATCTAGAAATTATATATTTGAATTAATCAGTAATTAGAAAAAAAAAACATCCACATATTGAAAATAGCTGTTAAAAACTTTATTTTTCTTTTAAAAATAGAGATGCGAACACGGAATACGTGTTGCATCAATAGTCTTACTATTTTCAAACTAAGCTAGCGCTAGTGCTAGGAAAATGGAACTAAATTACTGGTGTGCTGGAATGGAGCTCGAACGACTGACCAACCAGATCACTAGACGAATGTCACCACGTGTTACCACCATAAAAAAAAAATTAGTTTAATTTTTTTTTGGTATATTATTTAAGTAGGTAGCACTTTTCAGAGAAATTAGTTTCAATTACCGAGAAATTTAATATTTGATTGTACTGTGATTTGAAAAAAAACATAATTAAAATTTGCCATTAAAAACAAAATTTTCATTAATAAATCAGGCATTATGATCAAATTGTTCGATGATTTAGAAATACGTCTTAAGATTTTTTCTTGAAAAATCGAGAAGAAATCTCGCTTTATCGAACTGGATATTATTGTATGTATCTGGATTAAGATTTACAAAAAAAGCCAGACATTTAAACTGGCCGCGTCATGATGGCACCGGGTGATTCAATGATGCATTACACCCATTAGGTCCGGAATGCGCGTAATTGCAAGTAACCTAATGAATTATGAAACGCATATACCAATTAAGGCCTGGGTGTAGCGCCGATCCGAGTGATTGCATAATCCGGCGGGGTCCATCGGGCTCTCGTCTCGCTGGCAGCCGACAGCTGCCCATAGCCGGTAAACCGGTAGGGATTGCTCAAACCAGGAACACGTTTCCTTCAGCATGAGAACGAGGACACGGAACGGCTAGGCCATTTCTTAATTTCTCGGCCGTTTCGTTGCCGCGCAATTACCAGTCGCCCCGGCACTAACGCGGATAGTTTCGCGTGCGAGAGCGAAAATGTCAATCGGTAGGAATTGGTAGTTTCCTAACTGCCTGGGTGAATGCTTCGTTTTGTGTAATATTTTTCCGCGGTTTATTACGTTTTATAGGGCCTTTCTAATCTTCTCGTAAACTAGATTTCACACGCGAATTCAATTGGGTTAATAACAATAATAAAAGTAGAATCAAAAATGGAATAGAATTAAAACCAAGCAGGGGATCCGTCGAGCTGGATCGCTACCCAAAATCGGTGCGCAGCGTAACTTGTAGATCGTAAATGTCTTCATTTATTTCAGGTCCTGTAAAACTGATATCGGTGATTGTGAAAATTGAAATTTAGAAAAGAATTGGTTTGGCAAATAGCGGAATGTCAAATCAATATAATTTAAAAAGATAGATCAATTTTCTTAACCACAAAAACTGTAGTTTACTCTCTTGTTTGTTGCCTCCATAGAATGAAAGGATGGACATTAATTAAGAGCAGGTGATAGGAGGAAACTTGACGCCTTTGAAATGTAGTTCTGGAGACTTGAAATCCTTCGGATATCAATGCTCGTTAATTTTCTTGTAACTAAAAATTCGTAATAAAGCTTCTACATTCTGTATAAAACTCATCCCCTATTTTTGGGCACATCAGAGAAAATGCTAACCTAAAGAAATTGGTAGTGATTGGAAAGACGAAAGGACAGAGAGGAAAAGTCATCTCCAACTCGATGGACTGACCAGATCAAGGTCGCTTCTGGCTGTCCTGTTGGCATGGCTATCCAAACTGCGGGCTGCAGAGAAGGGTGGAGGAAAAGTTGAAGACATCGCAGACCACAAGGCGGGGGTCAAGATCCTTGGCAATGAGGCAACAGCTGAAGAAGATTAAGAAAGAAGAAAGAAAACAAGGGCGTTTCACGCAACAACTGTATATTATCTACTACTTACACTTGTTTTTAAATTTGGTAATTCTTTCCACACGACCAATTGAATCCCTACTTAAAATCTGTTTTTCTGTTTGTAAAACAGACTAACACTTTGATAAGGCATGGTTCAACCGATTACGCATTCAAATTACATCACTTGCGCAAAGATCTACCAAATGTGGGTACTTACAGTACTGCGTGGGCCCGTTATTTACACACAATGAAGCTCTGGAGGCAGCAACTTGGAATGAAAGCTGAAACAATGAAACGCAGTACAGGACCCTCCATTAGAATCGATTGTGATTTTATAAGATTATTAATTTACCAGCAGAAAACAACCAACTGACGTCGCATTCTTGCTAGGCCCTCCGTCAGTGTAGCTGTAGTGGATATAGCCACGGCCATTGTCGGAGTTCAGAATTAATGAAACAATAACAGTTAATGATATATCCATGAACCCTTGTTCAAAATTAATAATACAATTATCTACAAATTTCACCTTTCTAACGTAGCTACTGCTGGTTCAGCTCCGCCGGCCACGACACCAAGGTCGGGACTAGTGCGATGTGCTTTTATGAATATAATATTTTATTTGCTTATTGACAAATTATTTCAATTTAGAATCAAATAACAATTATACATTTTTTTATATCCCGTGTCCGTCCTACTAGGTAAACTCTGAAAAAAAAAAAAAAACTGACTCGGGTCAGCCTTTGTGTACACTTAATAGCAGGAATTACTCGCCAGACTGATATATTATTATAATTATATATTATTAAAATGATTTTATTTTTATTTTTTTATTATTATTATTTTTTTAAATTAAGATATATTATAGAAATCTCCAGAGACGAAGTTATTTTTATGAGAAACGTGTTAGGAAGTCTTTTTATTGGATAGCTCAGGGCTTACAACCTGTATGAACTGGTGTAAATGATCATGTAATTCCATAGTAAGAACATCCACACATTATGAAATTTTTAAACTTGTGTATGTGTTCCAAATCTGAGACCTTTCATATATTTTTAAGGAACCATGCTAGAGACATCTGTAGTCCTTCTCATGAAGGAGTGTACGCAGCTGGTAATAATAACTCTATATATTTTTAAAATTATTATAATAAATTATATTAATTATTAATTTATATATGTACATATTATGATCTCAGAACATATAAAAATATATATTAAAAAATATATTACATAAATAAAAAGAAATATTTTGGAACGTATACTTCAAGCCTGTAAAAATAATAAAGTCTGAGGAATATGAAGAATTACCTGCTTAAATTTTTAAAACAAAAAAATAATTTATCAAAATTTCTTTTAAAATTTAAATATATTTATAATTTTGAATCCTTAGTGTTAAGATTTTTTATCCAATTTGTTGTAGATATCTTATTAATTTCACTTGCTCTTTCTAAATCATTGAACAAAAATGGTAAAGAAAAATGTGATAATACAATATACGTATTTTTAATTCACCTTCATTAATAATTAATATAAGAAAATTAAATAGATAAACGCCAAAAAATTTTGATGTAAATGGGACAAATGTAAATAAATACCTGCAAACCAACTGAATTAGAAATATTAATAAATTAAAAACTACTGGCAAATTCTTTAGTAGTGTGGCAAAGGAATCATTCGAAAAACTATTTTATATATATATCTTACTATTTATATCTACTATTGCCAAATTATTATATATTAACTATTTAAGATATTTTATTGACAATTAAAGTTATTTTTGATTCGCATAAATATCAATTTTACCTTTACTGTAGCGGGAAACATTTTTGCCATTACCTATCATTATTAAATACCAAATTCAAACCATAAAAAATTATATTAATATATTCGTAAACATATTTTTATGTCATAGAATGATTGCTTTTTTGGGTATTCTCCCATTTAGGAGGTCAAAAAATATTGCCTGGTTCTGAGTGTTCATGAACTAAACTTTCTATATTAAATCTAAGTAATTTTTTGAACTAATAAAGTACCTATGAATTATCAAAGTTAATTTTTCTCGATGACGCTCGCGCTTATTCAAAACTCGCATTTTTTCAGATCCAGTCTGTCGTCGACTGTTGGAGTCGGTGCTGCTGGTGGACGACGCTCGTACGCCGTGGCGCGAAGCAGGAAACTGTTGTACCAGCGCGGCATGCTGAATTAGGTTATGTAACGCTACGGTAATAGTTACCTAGCTACTGAGCCATTCGATTTTCCATTGCTGCGTACAGGTGACCTGTGACACACAACATGAATTTTAATTATTATTACAAATCCTGAAAGTATAGACATGTAGAGATACGATTACAACGTATGGTTATATACCTTCAGTGGGATTTCAAGAACACCCCACACAATAGAATATCGGAACGATCTTTTTTTTGCCAAAAACCTTAATATTTGCAATAATTGCATTTAAAAAATGTAATCACGTGTTAAGAGTAACTAATTATTTTATATGTTTCTACAAACATTTATCGTAGGATTCACCTTCAAGTTATAACTAATAAAATAAAAATATTTATTTATTTATACGTACGGTAAGTATTATATTACCATTAAAAAAAACTATTGAATGTCTTAACACATTAATATTAACTTAACACAATAAATATTAAATGTGAACAATCGTTACCACAAAACTGTAAATATCTCAAAATCGACACAAGGTGAGATACCTTAAATGCTAATGGAGCTTTAATGGAATATGCCTAGAAATTCAACTTGGCAGTGGTGAGTGAATGTGATAGGTAATTGTTACATTTTCTAAGTAGAAAATGGAATACACCTTCATATGGAATTGCTTTAAAAAAATCAAATGTCAATAAGACAATGATTAGAAAATTTTGAAGGCGGCGCTATATATAAAATGATTATTAAAAAGTAGGAAATAGTCAATGCTGTGTTATTTTTCTTACATTATTAATTTGATTACTGGGTACTTAAACATGCTTAACAAGCCATTCTTCTTATTTAAAAAATTTATATAAGTACATTGCGTTAATATTCTTACTATTTACAATTTAAATAAAGCAGTAATTCTAAATGGGGCCAGCTTGAAAGACCACTGTTATTTCCCACCCCCAACATCGTTGTCAAAAGCAGGTTCTATACCACTCGACTACACAAGATAATTACGATTGTATATGAGTTAATCCAAACTGGTTAATATATCAATCAATGTGATAAAGGAAAAAATTCCTCGATATTTTAGTTAAGCAAAATTTCATAGGTATGTAGGTGAATAAAATGCAATTATTTTAATTGATCTACATACGGGAATCGATTTTCCTTTGACCAGCTTTTCTACATCGATTAATCCAACTATCTAGCAATTCAGTTGAAATAATTTGTAATATTTATTTCTCTAGGTGATAAAAAAGCTGACGAAGGGAATGATTGGTTATTGATTGAATGAGGGAATGATACCGGTTAGATAAATATTTATATTCAAGTGATTTTATATCTCAATCTGACCGTGGAACGACTGAGAAAACTGATCTATGGCTTTTATAATCTACGCAATATATTGAAAAAAACCTATTAAAATTGTGTATTACGCGTCGGTGCAGTCCCTCTTACAGTATGGTATTATTGGGAGGGGAGGGGCTTATAAGTCCACCGTACAGCCATTAATCATAATGCAAAAAATAATTATTAAAACAATTCTCAAAAAACCTTATGACTATCCAACTGTAAGGATATTTCAAGAATTTAACGTACCATCACTCATAAAAATATACAAAACAAACTCCCTATGACAAATTTACAAAGAATATTTTATAAATAAATCTCACCCCTTAGACTGTATAAGTAGTAGACATAGAACAAAGGGACAAATAAAGATACCATCTTTAAGAACCACCATGGCACACCTTAATAATTATACATACTTGGCAGTTAAATGGTACAATACATTGTTGTCGCAAAACAAATTTCAAGAAAGGAACATTTCAAAATACGAACAGTTTAAGAAAGAAGTCAAATCCTTGATTTTCGACAACGATGAATTGTAAAATTGCCCACATGTCTCTTTTATACTTTAATTCTTTAGTTCTTCTTTTATACTTTATACTTTAATACTTTAATTCCTTTTATACTTTTATTCTTTATTTCTTCTTTTATACTTTAATTAAGCTTGTAAATGCTTCACCCATAAGCTCGAGCTTTGGCTCATATTATGGGGATTATAAAAACTAATTTAAATACAACATTTATCAATCTAATCGGGTTGGTCAGGAGGGGGGAGGGCGCGGTGGCGAGGGGTATTTTTTGACAAAAAGCTCTAGGATTGGTGAAGTGAACTGAAATGTAAAATTATTTATAAGTGTGTTTTAGAGTTCAATTTTTTTAGGATTTCAATGGTTTCCAAACTATTCATTATCCATCCTCTCATCCTTTATGAGGAACTGAGTGGTTTTTTTAATTTTCGTTTCCGGATAGTTTCGATTTGTGACTATCGAAAGAATGATTGTTGTTAATTATATGTTTGGCAAATTCGGAGAAATTGTTATTTTTAGGCAATGGCGATATTCTAATGACAGTGGTAATTGATAACTCATGTTGTGTGTATTACAAAGTCAAAATAAAACGTATTTTAAATCAATGGATTAAATTTTAAAAAGCCCATGATAAATTTAACATTGTCATTATATTAATAAAAAAAATGTTCTATTCGAGGCAAAGATGGCGGCCACAGAACGAGGCCTACGAGAATAGATTGTTTATTTTAATGAAGAGTGTACTCATAGGGATGAAGATTATCACTGCAAAAACAGAGGAGTAGGTATCATTAAAAGACCGAGTGAGAAGTATACAGATAAGGAAGAGCCTCGGCATGGAACCCGTGCTTTGAAGAACTACTTAGTAGAATGATCTCAAATAACTCGGACACGTCTTGCAAATGCCAGAGGTACGACTAACCACTAGGTACTTTTTGGGTAGTCCTGTGCAAGGTAACTCGAGGTCGCCCCAAACAAAGATGGGAAGAACAGCAAAAAAACTGTTTGAATGAACAAAAAAGGTATTGATCGGTTAGCTTTAGTCCCCAACCTTCTAAAATTAATTAATGAAAATATATTCACAGTTCCATACTAGTTTTTTTTATTTGATAAAAATGCAAAAGCTCTTTAGAATTGATATTATAAAAAAAAAGTATTTCCCGCATAAAAGATACGACATCTTTTTGGTTGGATCGTTATTTTTTCGCAGAATATCTGTATTCATCCCACCAGATATTAGCGGTGTTATAACTTACACAACCGCGACTGGACTGAAATCCGTAATATTTTTCACTGGTTGTCCTCACTGTGTTTAGCATTTAATCCAATAGTGCGTGATCACTGAAAAACCCAATGCTTCTCAAATAATACTCGTCAAATATAAAATAATAAGAATTATTATCACATTTCACGTGTTTATAATTTTTCGGCCTTGAAACCGGGGTAAATACATCACAAAACACCCAGGCTTGATTATATCACATAGATTAAAATTGTGACCTCACCGGGAATCGAACTCGGAACCCTTGGTGTGGGAAGCCAATGTCATACCCACTGCGCTATGAGGGCCGCCGAGCCTATTTACTTGAAACATGTATTTTATTTTTATTGTATGCTTATATTTTCCTAATCATAAAAAAGGATGTTGTATAACATGTATTTCCCTTAATTGTCATAAAAATATTACACTTTCAAAACTTAGTTGCGAACGAGAATGTATAATAAATATACATCGGTAGTGTGGTCAGAAAGAGAAAGAAGTACATGACGGTTATTTGTCAAACGTGTCTACGACAATTGCCATAATTTTACATCAGGACGCTGTGGGAGAAGAAATTAATAAGTGCATATGAAATTATGTTTTTTCTATAAGATTAAAAAAAGTACTTATTTCATGTAATTTTAGTCGAATTTTAGTGAGGTTACATTTGCGGCGGAGGGCAGCTGGCAGACCAGACCGGAGAAATTGGACACGTCAAATAAAGGTTTTTAATTTGAGAGACATACGTGAAAATATACAAATCTTCTTATTTAAGTGTTATATCAAATGTTTCCAAAAAATTAAAAGGAAATATTAATTTCTGGCGGTAGATACGTAAAGGTATTCGTGACTATTGCATTATAAAAAAGTGGATTGCTTTAAAAATGGAATAAAAATGTTGATCAATTAAAAAGAGACTACATATAAGGTCGAAAATTTTCGTTAACTTACCAGACTGTCATGGCGAAATTGGATAACGCACCATTCCCGGATAGAAATGGAGGTCCGTGGTTCGCGTCCCGGTGACAGTTAAAAATATTTTTTCGTTAATTTGATTTTTTTGTATGTCTTTTCTAATTGATTAATAAAAATTGTTTAATAATTCACAGAACTTTGCTCTGAAATTGCAACTTTACAATAAGAATGTGTTTCCCTTAATAAAACTGATTACATATATTATCGAACATTTGAGATCAAAAATTGAGAGACTATTCATCATTGAAAAAATCTTCAACGTACAGATCATGAATGCTATTTTATACGCTATAACCCGTCAAAAATTTTATTCGAATACAGGTTAAATAAACTTAATTAATTAATATTAATTTTTTTTTAACCTATTTGTATAAAATGTACTTTTTTAACATATTTTGTATAAAGAGAACTTTAATTTCATGCAGGTAACATATTGCATTAGGGTATATTTACATATGGCTGAGTGTAGACGATGATTTTTTTTAACCTATTTGTATAAAATGTACTTTTTTAACATATTTTGTATAAAGAGAACTTAAATTGCATGCAGGTAACATATTGTATTAGGGTATTTTTACATGTGGCTGAGTGTAGACGATGATTTTTTTTTTAAACATATTTTGTATAAAATGTAAAACGTATTTTGTGTAAAATGTACTTGTTACAATTGTAAACTTTGCCTGTCTTAACACAGCTCTCTAGTGAGACAGACATAGTAAAATCAAACCTTACCAATTTATATAAGTAAAGCAATTAAATAAATAAAATAATAGGAGGGAAATAATACAACACTGTCGACTCCTTTTTGTATAGCCATAACCTCTGTACTACTACTACCATTCTAATCTTTGCTGTTTGACACCAATAAAGGTTTTTTATGAAATTCTGGTCTTTAGAATCAATTTTGCAGTCCCTGAGCATTTTCATAAGTTCCGTGTGCCTTACTTTATCAAATGTCGTTTCGTAATCGATAAAAGTATGCAAGCACTTCTTTGCATTGATCTCTATGCTTTTGTAACAGGACTCTGACTGCCAGAAAACTTCTCTGGTTCCGAATGCATTTTTTAATCCGAATTGTGTGTCATCCAGATCTTGCTTCCATTTGAAATCATACTAATTTTGAAAACGGAATGAGATCAACTATTGGATAGAAAGTTACAGACAGTTGTCATTTTTGACTAATCGCATCGACAAATGATGACATCATTTTTTGACACGAGCCGTATCGAAAGGCATTCATTAAATATTCCATGATACTTTGAATATCACTGGTTCACAGGATATTCACATTTTATCACGGCATTTAAGGTGAAATGGTTTATTGTAATCTTGTCTTTTACATATTAAACATTGAATATACGTGTGTGGGATATTGTAGAAGAAATGCCGTACAAGTTTGGAAAGAGCAATTTTTTTCATACTCTTTGGTTACATGTTTAGTTTGTACAATTTCCGATTTCAAAGAGTACAGATTTATAATCATCACTCAGTAAATTATGTATGAATACTAAAACTTTCAAATATCGTAGATAGAACATTTATTTACAAATATTGGCGCATAATATTAATCCGAGTATAATAATTATACACAAAAAGAAATTAGAGAGGCTGAAGTACTCAGGATAAAAATGAGAGTAGGCTTTTCTACAAAAACGTAAATAGCATGTGAGCTGAGTTTGAACCAAAAATAAATATATGCAAGGACGAGAATGGAGTGATACTGAGTGAAAAGCCTGACATCCTGAGGAGATGGGTGAGGTACTTTGACACGGTTCTCAATAACAATTCAGTAGAGGTGCAGCACAACACGGTGGAGAGCACGGGAGATGATTTACACTTTGACAATTCTGAACCCCCTTCACTGGAGGAAGTGAAGCAGGCAATAAGACAACAGGTCAGACGAGCTGGTGGCTGAATTAATTAAAGCAGCAGGCGGAGAGTTTGTCCAATACCTGCACAACCTAATTCAAAAAGTATGGACAGAAGAAGAGATGCCCGAAGAGTGGAGACTAGGAATTGTGTGTCCACTACACAAGAAAGGCGACCAACTCGAGTGCTCTAATTACAGGGGAATAACGTTGTTAAATACTGGCTAGAAAATAATGTCCAACATCTTATACAAAAGATTGCTCCCAATGTCTGAGGAAATCATTGGCAACTACCAATGCGGCTTCAGGCCAGGCAAATCATGCATTGATAAAATTTTCTCCTTGAGACATATCTAAGAAAAAACGTTAGAATACAATGTCGAAACTCATGATCTCTTTATAGACTTCAAAGCCACGTATGATAACATAAATAGGAATGCATTGTACAATGCAATAAGTGAGTTTGGAATACCGCGTAAGCTGATCAATCTAGTAAAACTAACAATGTCCCCAGTAACGTGTAGAGTCAGAATTGGCAGTGACCTGTCCGAGCCCTTTGAAGCGCTCCACGGGGTGAGACAAGGAGATGGATTAGCCTGCCTCTTATTCAACATAGCCTTAGAAAAAGTTACTCGTGACTCAGGAATTGAAATAAGAGCAACGATATTTGACAACTCTGTGCAACTATTAGCTTACGCTGATGATATCGACATAATTGCGAAAACTCCCGATGCTTTATGTAATGCCTTCATAAATCTTGAAAATCTGTCAAAAACATGGGTCTCATAGTAAACCAGTAGAAGACCAAATACATGGCCGTAGGATGCACCCAACGAATCCCTCTCTCTCTCTCGTGTGGAAGTCAAAATTTTGAATTTTGTACCAAGATTTATATACCTAGGATCCCTGATAACAAGCAACAATAATACTACAGAGGAGATTCGGAAGCGCACAGTGAGCGCAAATCGCTTCTTTTTCCGCCTACAAAAGCAGATAAAATCCAGACCGCTGTCCAGAAACACCAAGATATTAGTGTACAAAACGCTTATTAGGCCAGTGCTCACGTACGCAGCTGAGACGTGGGTACACTTAGAGGAACGAGCGAGCACTGGACATTTTTGAAAGGAAAATTTTGAGGCCTATCTTCGGACTGGTTCTAGAAAATGGACGTTACAACAATGAGCTCTATACTCTGTTTAAGGAGCCAAACATCACAAAATTTATAAAACTGGGAAGACTTCGGTGGCTGGTTCATGTGGAGAGAATGTCCGAGCATCAACTACCAAAGTCCCTGCTGAATTTAAGGCCAATAGGGCGAAAGAGCTTGGGAAGGCCAAAATTTAGATAGAGTGACAACGTCCTCAAAGACATCTCCGCTTTAGAGCTTCGGAACTGGAGAGAGCTGGCACTAGTCCGAGATGAGTGGAGGAGGATTATTGAGGAGGCCAAGACCCACCAAGGGTTTTAGTGCCAAGAGCGATGATGATGATGAATAATTATAGAATAGGGTAAGTTAATAAAACCACTTGTAAATTCGATGAAATTTTAAACTCAGCTTAGTGTAAAATATTTGAACGTTCGCCGAATCTCACAGAATTCAATATTTATACTTATCATCATCATCTCTGTTCTCACTACATGTAGCCTCCTCAGGAGTTTTCCTTTATAATAATAATAATCTGAGAACGAGGGAAACAAAAATTGATGACTTGTTTATGAAAATGTATCGTTCTGAACCGTGTGCGTTTGTTATAAATTATTTTAGAAAGCCTTAAGAGTGATTTTAAAAGAATAGGAGTGGATATAAAAACTCCGTTTGCAAATATGGAAAAACAAGCCGTACGCCCGTGAAAAATAACGGTAAATTGGTGGGCAACCGTTGCGTATTGCCGGAGCCATTGCATTTAAAGTTGAAAATGGAACTTCATTCCGGCAAGTCACGGACAGACAACGAAATTATTGTATCAGATTAGATGAAAATCCTGACACCTCAAATGTAGAGACATCGGTTGAGGTAAAGGTTTGTCAAATTAACAACCCATTTTGGACAACCCGACGCAAGCTTTTAAGGAGACAACGCTGATTATGAAATATGTATATCTTTAGTGATTTGAGTACCTGAAATTGTGTAGAAATGAATAAAAATAAAAACCGGGTAAAATTGTAAAGTAAATACATTTTATTTCCGGATTAGTACCTATCAATCAATTGGTATCGTAATACAAAATTTGTACTGTACTTTTACATGCCGGTTCCCAAAGAATTTTATAGCCAACACCCATGGAATAGTAATAACGACTTTTATCAAAATATTTGAACTTTTTTCATATTTCCCACGCTGACAGTTTAAAAAGGCACTATTCTAAATCTTTGCGATTGGCTGGAACACGAAATGGTTCGCATCTTTGCTAAGTCCTATATGTACTGTATTTTTGACGGGTAATGCAGGCTCGGCGATAGCAACATCGCTATTGTTGCCACTTTTGGGTTTGCTGGCCCGGGGTTCAAGCCCCCATCTCCGTCCGTTTAATTTCGTCTTTTTTGCCGTGAATTCGAACGAAATTACGGACGTTGCACGAAGTTACGTGGACAAACAGACAGACAAACAGACAGACAGACGGACGGACAGACAATGAAATTATTATATTTGATAATAAAAATGATTATGTTTAAAAAAGATCTGATGCATATAAAATAGTTTTTGATATATTTTAAAATAGCTTTTAAAAATTCCGCAAACTATTTTAAAAATGAACGATTGCCATTTTCCTACGCTTGTGTTTTATGGAAATTCTTAATCTCATTGAAATTCATAGAAAGTATTTCAATGTCGATAAAAAATATCCCTACCTCTCCGACACACAAAATAATGCATCGTAGGTACAACCGTACCCTGCATTGAATATTGAAAAATAAAAAAAACATATCGTACGTGCCACATAACCATACCTAATTGATTGACTCCTGCCGTTCTGTTGTAGAACAATGATGTAATGCCAACATATACATTCAGTAAAGATCTTCACCAATATGTCGTCGTGTGAGAAAATGTACATCCGGCCTCGAAGTTGCTGTATATTTAATCCGACACGTGAGCAAAAGGCGCTCGCAAGTTGTTTAAATGATGCAGTCCAAGATCAAATACTTGGATGCTTTCGAGCTGAGGCCTTAAATAGAAAGGATTCTTGGATTGTTTGAGGCGGTTTGCTTTCAAAGTTCCCAGC
Organism: Agrypnia vestita; assembly: GCA_016648135.1. Lineage (NCBI taxonomy): Eukaryota > Metazoa > Arthropoda > Insecta > Trichoptera > Phryganeidae > Agrypnia > Agrypnia vestita. Next base: position 11,844 of record JADDOH010005739.1, on the reverse strand, counting down.
CCGTTTGTTGTTCTGCTAGACACGGCTAGACCAGGAAATAAGCCCCGTGAGAGTATGGTAGTTATTTCACATCGCGTGCATTTCGCATACGGACTGATTTTGAATTACAAATCATTGGTTCTTTGTACGTGTCAGCGAACAGACAGCCCGCGAGTGATCAGTGCGCGGTGGGTATTTGCTCGTGGGCAGTGGTAGACACCAGTAACAACTATTGACAAGAGACATTGCGTATGTTTTACTACACAAAATGGGCCAATAGACAGCGTAGTTCCGGTTTCCTAATATTTTTTATTGGCATTCTTACTGTTGGGGCGAATACGAAACTGAAAACTATGTCCGCCATCACATATTTGTATTTAAATTTCATATTTCATAAAAAAGGGCTTAAAGAAATTTTAATGGAATTACTCATCAGTAAGAATGATTTCTGATGATTAAGTAAGTAAAATATATGATCTTTGTAATGTTTTTGTCAATTTATTACGATGATCAATTTATCTGTTTCTTTTTTCTTTATACATATATATAAACTTATGTTACATTATTATTTATCTTGATAACAAAAAAAAAACTACCGAGAAACCGGTCGCGCGGATGTTGCTATGTTCTTCTTTTGTAAAAAAATTAGGTGCAAATGATCAATTTTTTTTTCAGTTGATTCAGCAACATTTAAAAATAATATTAATTGTATTATTTGTATATATCTATTTTTATTATTGAATTAATTACACCTACATGTTTCGGAAAAACTTTTCCATCGTCAGGGTGTTTTATAACGATGGAAAGGTTGTTCCGAAACATGTAGGTGTAATTAATCAAATAATATAAGTAGATACATACAAATAACATAATCAATATATTTTATAAATTATTTAAATGAAAAAAATATGGTCATTTTCTTTCATAGTGTGTTGAATGTCCTCCACTAATGTTATACGGCCAATGCACTCACTGTCATGGCCACTGCTGGAAAATTTACTCTTAAAAATATCGATGTGGCAGTGTCGAAGGAAGAGTTTTATACTTATTTCGCACTCGACCCATGAAATTGTAGGAAATAAATAAATTTCATAATTAATTAAATAAATTAACTAAAATTAATCAGGATTTTTTGTCTCTTGAACCCCATATAACTTTCTCACCCTTGTAAAGTTCTAAAAATTCGTCCAATCCTCCTGCATATTGAAAGCTTTCAAATTTCAAAGTTGGTTGTCAAATTGTGAACGCATTTGGAATTTTTTTTTATTATTTTCAAATTTTTTATTTTTTTAATTAATAATATAAGTATATATAATATTTTTTACAATCATACATAGACAATGTTTTCAAATCGATATTTTTTGTGTGTATATACCTCACCAAAAAAAATATATGATTCCTGTGTGTGGTGAGGGATAACCACATAAAATCATAGGTATAGGTAGTGAAATCTAATTAAATAACAACGAGAAAGAAAGAAAAGAAAATCTAATATATCAAAATCTTAATTAATAAAACAATGAATAGAATAAGCAGTCAAGTAAACAATAATATATAATAAACAGTCAAAAGAGACCAAACCCAATCACAAAGTCAATTCTATAATAAATGAGAACCCATTCGGGTTCACTGGGGGAGTATGCACACAGGACGCAACCGCAAAACATTCACCATCATGCAAAATAAATTGAACAAATCAAATAATTGTACAGGTATCTTCATCGATTCGTGGGAAGTACCTACTCGACAGTATCTTCCACGAACAACCCGTATCGGAACCAAAAGAATTATGTTAAAATTATTTTTGTAACATTAATCGGTATATTCTATTATCAAAATGTTAAAGTTTTGTTCAATTAATAGGTAATATTATGAAATTGTTAATTCTATGTTTTAATTCACTGATTTATAAAGATGCACCTGTATTTTATCAATCATTGTGTTTCTACTTACCCACATAACCAAAACCAAAAGAGATAGATGTCGAACCAGCGCCACATGATGAAATAGTGTGGACAAAGACTTGAAGAATGCCCAGAATAGGGAAAATAAAATAAATCGCGGAAAAGAAGTGTAAGAAGAGCTTACCCCAAATGAAATGGGAAATGGGGAAGATAAAGAAGATCGTGGTTCTACTTTATTATTTGGACTAGTGCTAGGACCAGGGCATTATTCATTAATAATAAGCCACTGTATAAACCACATAATAACCAATAAGCCACTGGTCACAAGCAGTTTCTTTTGATTCAATTTACGTTTGGGACATTGTTTGGCTGCCTCCCCCGAGTCCAACTATTGCGACGAACAATTCTGATTATCATACAGGATCCACTTTTGAGCACAAGTGACGATCCGATTCAGAATTCCCTCATTTATGTGCCGACTCAACAAATTAAGACAAGCTTCGACGCGAGTTTGCTATTATCCTTTACTGAGTTAACACGGTGCCCCCTTTACGAGCTACTTTATTTTTCCAATTTGACAACAATTATTGTTATTTTAACAACAGGGTAGACTATAGTGCGATGTTAACAAAATTCATTCTAAAACTGTCTCCGTTTATTGAGAAAAAAAAATTAATTGTATGCTGACATGTGATGCTTTGATACCGTAATGGTTTTTTGAGAGATTTTTTAAAAAGTTCTTAAATCATCTATATCATCAGTGAAAACCACATCGATACCATTCAAATCAATAACACCCTATGAAAAGCCATTAGTATTCAACCGATAGGTCTGACCTTCCTATATAAGGTAGATGAACTCTTCTCGTACAAGGAACCAATGCACACAGCGTGCTTTATGAGAATTGTTACTGTTCGGTGTTCAGGGTACACAGGAATCAAGAGTTTGAATTAATTAAATGAATACATATACGGTGTACAGATTTAAAGGAGGAAATATACATAGAAAAATAAACTTTGGAATACAAGTCTAGTATATACATGTTACTTCTGCATTTAAAAAAAATAAATAAATAGAGATGCGAACACAATAGGACTAACTTCCTGGTCTGGATTGAAATTTGAACCCGCGACCTTTATGTGACGAGGCGAGAGTCTCAACCACAAGACCAACAAGCTTCTCAATTAATTACTTTTACTTCATTTTCTTACGTCTTCAACGACACCATCATTTTGTCCTCTACGAATTGAGTGGCATATTTAATGTATAACCTTCTAGGTTCTTATCTCTTTCTTTATCTTTTATTCTACACTGTGTCAGAATTATTATGTCTGTTTGTATTTGAAAATCATCGGTCAATACTTAATAATAATTTTTCAAATTTTTTATTTATGTTTCGGATATTTTGATGCATTATGCAAAGGACATGGGGATGAAGATGAATGAATGATCAGTCATGAATACTAAAATTAAGTTTTATGTGTACACATTCATTTGGATTTGTGTTTGTATAGTAACTATTGCTGATTGTTGAAATTATTCATGTTTCTTTTCGTTCATAAAAAAACATTTTTATTTAGTATCATACATGTTTATTTATTGTATGTACATCTTATTAATTATTCCTTCAATAGCCTTCTCTTCATATATTTGGAAGAGTTTTGCTTCTTCAGTATGTCTTCCCAATATTTTGCCTTTACTTACCCAGATATATTTACATTTTTCTATCAATATCCTTTTCGTCTAACGTGACGTCTCTGTAACGCAAAGTTTCATTATACCCATAAGGGTGAACTAAATATTGAATTGAAATAAATAGACATAAAGATCACATGTATCTTTTGAAAAATTTATACGATTTCATAGTTATATACTACCGGGTTGAAATAAATAATGTAATAGGTACGTACAAAAACTCCAAATTTAACGGGAATAATAAAGTTGATACAGTTTAGGGAAACACTCTATCGGTAATAAAGTTCGGGATTAATGTCCTGGTAACAGTTTTATTTTTTGGAGAGAATGATTTGTGAAAGAATTGAATGTAATGCTGGCTGTAGTGTGGTAGATAGAATAAAGAAAGGAGCGTTGGGATGGTTTGGTCATAGAATGTATGTAGGTTGTTGCGAAGACGCTTGTGTGAAAATCTTTGTTAAGCGGGCTACTCAATTTAGGGTGTAAAAGTGGGGAAATTATGATGTGTATTGGCTATACAAATCACAATATAAGGGTCATCCCCGCTTTTATACCCTAGATTGCCCCTGCGGCAGGTGTGTGAGTAGCCCACTTAATGCTGGCAGTAGTGTGGTAGATAAAATAAAGAAAGGATCGAAACATTGAATAAAAACGATTTTGATAACACATGTCAAGTACATGCTCAAGTACAAGGCTTAAACGAGATTTTCAGTAAACCAACTATAACCCATGTTTATACAACCGGCCCCTAGTCTTCTCTTCAATTTCGATTTACGAGTTAATAAAGGTACGCATACGGTATGGTTAAAAAATAAAATATTGAATGTAACACGGAATGTTGGACATAACATTAAATGTTGGACATGTAGAATGTTGTAATTAACCGGACAAAAAGACAAACGCAATGACCAAATCGTTGTTCAATCAACAATTAAAATGGACATTCGCCCTTAGTGGAGATGTAGTGCGGCGGGAATTGAAGCAATTACAAATTAAAGGATATTGCTCTTAATGAGAAGAATGGCGACGGCCATCCTAGATGCTGCCAGCTGCGTGGGAAGTTAATAATGGCCTGCCGGGGAAGTCAGCCATCTTCGTACACTGCAGCTTCCTAGAAACTGACCCAGCACAATGTTACTTCATTACAACACACCAAACTAAATACGCCGCCAAAATTTTTGTTGTACGAGTATTATGATTTTTTTTGTTATTTCAAACATACTATTTTAATAAACTTATCTACTTCGTATTTCAGGCTAATTTTCACTTCACTCCGACAAATAGAATTTCAAATATGTTAATAAAAAAAACCATTGGACTCAAAACTAGGTTTTTATTTGCTGGGTCTAGCAGGCCCATGCAGTATTAATTAGAATATTATCCCAATAAGAATAATTTTGTTGTCTGTCTGTCCGTTACTTCCTGTAACATGCGTAACATTTAAAAAAAATATTTTTAACAATTCGAAAAAACAAGACGAAGTTACCCCTTCCCCCTTTACCCCATCCGATCCACGCGATTTTCTATTTTCTACTTATTTTTTATTAATTTTTTATTATTTTGAATTTTTAAAAATAAACATTTACGTAATTGTCTGTGTAATTGTCATACACGCACGCCCCTAAGGTTTAGGATCACCGGGGCCCAACTACAAAAACGCGTTTTGAGTTGAGCCCGCTTTTAGTTTTATACCGTTTACGAGATATGTCTGGATATATCTATGTATCTGTAAGAGTTTTCCGAGTTGTCTCAGCTTCAAAATCTTTATTTGCGTTTATCACAAAAGGCTGTTTTTGTAGACAGGCACCTGTGTGTGACTGTTCCATTTGTATGTCTGATTTTTAAAATGTATTTTGGTTTATCATTATTTTATCTTATTTTATTGAGAAAACATATTGTTAAACAATAGTTAAAAGTAATAGACAGTTTGTTAGTACCAAATCAAATGCGCACTATAATACATACACACATTACGTTTTCCCTTCCTTAACTCTAATCCCAGCCATCTCCTATTTTTTCTTCTCATTCATACTCCCATTTGCTTTATTTTATATTTTGCTTTAACGTGTTTTTTTATTATGTATCTCTATTAGTGAAATCTCTACTGTCAATTACTATTTTGCTATTATTAAAGTTTATACTGTTGAAATTCCGAAAATAAAGTTTTCTTTCACATTGTCTACAAAAATATACCATTGGAAACATATCTGGAGTTTATACATGCTATGCTAATAGTCATGTCTGAATTGATAATAATAGATTTTATTGATTAATTATTTTACTATTGCGTTATTTTATTCGGAAAACATCCAGCTAAATAATAATAAACAAACAATAACACGATTGTAACAAGAAGGTCAGGCAACTGTATATTTCCTTTGAATTTCTACTTATGTTCCTAAGTACAAAAATATTGTCACGCAGTGTAAATCATTCGTGTTTTCGTTTGAATGGGAAGACTCGCAAACAATAATTGGTTATGGCCTGGAGAAGGGAGGTGCTTCCGCTGCATCGCTAATGAAGAGTGCGGTGTAATTGCGGCCAGCCGCACACGATAACGGAACGCCCGCGGCTGATGGTATTCACCAAAGATTGAATCCTTTAATACGCTAACTCTGGTGATGCGTTGCGCTAATCTAGCGGCTCAACTTGTTCCGCGTGTTCGGTCTTCAGCAGGCGAGGTGTAATTAACCCCTGCCTACCTAATTGAAGTTCTGATCAGCCCGGATCCGAGGATATTGCGTTACACCACTCGCACGTTACACGTCAATTAATCACGCGAGCGATTTTAAGGCCTCATCCAGCTACTCAACTCCAGGGTACAAGTTTACTGTGGCAACGCCGCGTAATGTTTATTTCCCTCTCCTAGCACAAGAGATAGTCTCTTTTTGGAGAGGTACAGCGAATAAAATGTATCTATTAACTATAGTTTAAATAGACTAGAATGAAATAAATGTATTTAATATTAAATAAAATAAAAATAAAAAAACATTTTTATGTATGTAGAACACCTTTATTATAAGCTGTTAAGTAATCGGCGAAAGCCGATTGCTGCTAGGCCCTGCGGGCGGCTATGAATATCTGTGTTTAACTATCGCCCATTGCCTGATGTTTTTAATACGATTTGGTTATTTTTTAAAACTGCTTGTTTGACCTCAATGTCCGGCTCAACCTGTCCGGCAAAAAGTGGCTTTATCAAAGAATACACGAGTATCAAAGACATGGCCACGACGAAGTATTGCGTTGAAAGAGAAGAGGCCCAAATCATCGATAATTTTCCTTTTATACCTGTCACTTTATTTATTTTCAAACAAACATCAGAACTCCCTAGTTACATTTTTTTTCACGTTCTGGTTTCAAATTTTCTTGATAATAATATATCGAGTACTTGCTCGTTAACAATAAATAAAACACATTCTTTATTAATTCAAACAAATATTCATATAAAATCAATTCAAATTTATAAGACATTTTTTTTTTATATAAAACACTGCCAAATTGTTAAATGTATATTTTGGTGACGAAACACTGCTAATGGCAAAACTACGCATTGCACACTGCGTTTTTAAAGCAATCATAATAAAAATGATGTTTGTGAAATTTTAGTTTGACATACTTCGAACCAAACCTATATTTTAACTAGTGATCGACCGAAGGTTCGGTTTCGGTTTCGGCAAGCTTCGGCAAAAAAATATAGTTTTGATTATTGACAAATTTTTGTTTCAATAAGTAGTTAACATGTTTTGTTAATTTTTATATGTTTTATAGCAATAATATAAAATAAAAAAATATTTTCACATACTTCAATTATGTTTTGTTTTGTTTCATTTAACATGTGTTAACTGTCTGTATAAGTGTAAAAAATAAGCCAAATTTCAGTTAACAATAGATTTTTAACATGTGCAAAAAAGTTTCGGTTTCGATTTCGGCCGAACTTGAGTCAGATACCGAAGATTCGGTTTCGGTTTCAGTTTCGGTGAAAAGTTCTGTTTCGGTCGGACACTAATTCTAACCCAGAAATTTAACGTCATATATATATTCATACTCAATACATTACATTTTCTAATACAACCCAATATCCCAACTACAAATATCTTCGACCTGCTCTAGCAACATGTATATATGTGCCAATGCAATTTAATCATGTACAAAATTTATATTGATATCTTCTGGTTTGTGTCTTCTGGGGTATTATGCCGTGTTATTCTGACCTTTCTGGCCGACGTTTCGGATCCCATTGCAGGGTCCATCATCAGGGCTGATAGTGAACCATTATCCAAACCAGAAGATTCTGAGTGGCCGTGAAAACCTAAGAATATTTTTATATTCATATTTTGTGTTCTAGGGGTCCACATTATTGTCAAAAAATGGATGTTGTGTAGAAGTGACTTTTTAAATGATGATGGAATGTTAGAATATCAGCATCAATGTTTGGGTCAGCATAATACATATCATTATATACATTTAAAAAAAACATTCATTGCGAAGTTGCGATTTCAGAACAACCTGGGATTTTTTTTAACAAATTTATTTAACAATTAAAAAAGACACACAAAAATCAAATCAGCGAAAAAATATTTAGGCTGCTAACGGGATCTATTCCCGGATAGATTGGAGATCCATGTTTCGAATCCCGGTAGCAATCAAAATATTTTTTCGTTAATTTTATTTTTCTGCGTGTTTTTGCTTGAAACATTACATATCATATTATGTAGGTACGACACATTTTTGTGATGAGAAAAAATAACCAACATAATTAGGATGCTGACTTTCTTATTTGGGTGGTGTTGTGTATTTAATGAAAACAGGTGTACTGATTTTATGGGTAAAAAGTGAAGTATTTGAGTGATATTAGCATTGTTATTAGATAGAAGCATTAAAAGTAATGTTTTTGAATGATTTTATAGATTAAAAGTGATGTGATTTTATGGGTATTATTAAGTGATAAAAAGTGGTGTATAAAATATATATATATATATATTTTACTATTGTCTGTATCTATATATACATGTCTATTTTTATAAGCATGTTGCAAAACTGTGTGTGCAGCTTGTACGCAAGAATACATACAGAATCTCTTCTGTCTCTATATGTCTATATACCCCTAATAATAAGAGTAGCTTATTGGTCTTGTGGTTAGAACTCTCGCCTCGCGATCCTAAGGTCGCGGGTTCGAACCTCACTCTAGACCAGCAAGTTAGTCGTATTTTCATATCACAAGCGTTTAGATTAGTTTGAAAATAGTAAGAATATTGATGTGACACTACTCCGTGCTCGCATCTCTATTTAAAAAAATCTAATACTAGATTGTAAATAATACAAATAATGTTATTACCATTTTTTAGATTTCACTCTAGTATTTCTTTAATCATTTTTCAATATTTTTTATCCGGTTTAATTTTTTTAGTAGTTTAATAAATAGTTTTGGAATTACGTACTGTTTGGTCATGTTAACGTAAAATACATATTTTTTATATTTCTGGTTTTCTGTTCGTTCTTTTGTTTTGTTCTTTCCTTATTTCATCTGGAATTTCATTGATGGTCTTCATTGTTTTTTTTATTATTAGGGGTATAGAGACAAAACCGTTACCATGCAACCACCACGTACAATCATGAATTAGATACAGAAATGTGTATAATTGCACCATCGATCTCCTTTTCTCCACGAATAAAATTTAATTATTTTTTTACACTTCAACAGGACAAAAGGCCCAATTACAAAAGCGAAACACATCACAAAACACTCAGACTTGAGTAAATCACACCTCGCCGGGAATCTAACCCGGAACCCTCGGTGTGGGAAACACGCGTCGTGCCTCGTGGGCTACGAGGGCAGCTTAAATCACTTAAAATTATCGTGAAACCACTTAAATCGTAAATCATAATAACAACTTTTGTGTGAAATCTTCAGTTTGCTCATTGATTTTCTTCTTTTAAACGTGGGCATAAATAAAAAGCAGTACAGGCGCTAACGCAACAGTTGTCAGCTCGCGCACAACATAATCAATCACAAATGTTCTAATGGTGTCAGATCAACAGACGAGTTTAATATGTAAATGCGAATACGCACCAATTGTTCACTTATTAGGTTGATCAGGAATATGAGGGTACCCTCAGACTGCTGCCACTTGAGGCGCGCTTCTACAGGGATCGTTGAAGATGACTGCTCAATATTTTTGTGATGTAAACCATTGAAGTATTATAATATAGACACGTTAGGCGTCTGATACACATGCTTCTTTAGTGGCACGTGAGCATGCGCAGTATCGACCTTGACAGTGGCATGCTTATTAGTGGCATGTGTGTACGCACATTGCTAGAAATGAGCATGCCACCTAGTGGCATGCTCAAAAATCAACCGCCGGTTGATTTATAAGCATGCCACTGTCATTCACCATAGAGAAGGGGTATCTTTGGAGCATGTGTGAACAGACTTGCTTATTTATGAGCATGCTTATGTCATTTGCGGGCTTCGCGACTAGTATTATCGATGCGATCTTCTCAGTCCGCGACAGATGAAACAAATATGGCGCGTTGGGGAGATGATAAAACATTACTTTTCGTGACTTATTATAGGAATCACGAATGTCTGTGGAATACTCGGTCACCGTTGTGCAAAAGTAATATAGTGAGAAATAATGTTTACGAAACTTTATTAATAGGCATGAATGATTAAAATTTTACAATAAAAATTATATAAACTAAAATCAAAAATGTGCGGATGGAAAGTCGGGAACTTTTTTGATTTATTGGTTCACTTGAATTTTCTATTTCAGTTTGCAAAGTTTCCATTTTGAACAAGAGCGTCTCTATTCTATGACAAGAGCATGCCATTAATAAGCATGTGTGTTTGATTGTTAGCTTTGGGCATGCTTATTTATGAGCATGCCACTAATAAGCATGCCAGTAATGAGCAAGTGTGTACAGTTGTTAGGGCATGCTTATTAAGAAGCATGTGTATCTGTACCTTTATTCCCATTCCAGCCGGCTTTCATATGTGGCAAATATTGCATTGAAAGAGACAACAAATCAAGTAATCACGTAAAAATCAGGTAATTTGTAGTCACGGTGACTAAAATAACATACTCATTCTTACAATAGTACGATACTCTGTTCCTTTTTCCCCGGGCCTTTTTTTTCAGCGTTGATCACAAAGAAGGTCCGTTCAATAACGAATGCAAGTAAGGCAATTAATTACCTTACTTTTGAGTTGCCAAGATTTCACGCTTGTAACGTATCTACAGTTTATTATATCATTGATGTAAATTAATTATTTTGCGACAAAAATAAAAATTTTATCTTTGAAAATATTTTGTCGATACATTCTTCAACCAGAGATTAGAGAATTTGCACTTGAAAATTCAAAAATATAAAATTTTATAGTTGCAATTTTTTTACAAATAGGTACAGGCACACATAAAAATGTAAATATATCATTTGTACGTACACTTCATCGATATCTTTTTGTATACAATATTATGAATTCATGATAATTGTAAAAGGATAGAAGTCTCACAATGACGAGGCTATTTACATGGAAAACGTGTATGGAAGTCTTTACAAGGTGGCCCAGGGCCTATGACCTGTGTGAGCTGGCTTAAGTGATCACTACACAATGCAACGTTCACCAATTCCACCGTGCGGACATCCACACATTATCAAATGTTTGAAAGTTAAAATAATTAAAATATAACGTAATAATGAATAGTAATTAAATCAACTTTACTTGTCGATTTAATTTTTTTTATTTTTTTATTTTCTCACTTTCCAAATTTAGTAAATATACAGCACCTAATTTAAATTATTTCACATTTAAAGTGTCTCACCTAGTACCTCCTTGTAATTCCAATGAGCAACCTAAACAGTGGCTTACGTACCTAAAACAATTAGTCCCCAAAGTATGATTTTAAGGTCCCGCTATGCATACATATATGTAAAATGTGTGTAAGATTATTAATTATTAGCCCCTGAAATTATCGGGATACTCCTATATACTTTTTAATTTATTCCATCCTTCCTTGTTATTTGCTAGTTGTAGCCATTTCTTCCCCCCCACAACGGCTATATCGTCGGCCCATCTCTTTTGAGGTCTTCCGACGCCTCTTTTATTTTCCCAAGGTCTCCATTTTAGAATTCTGGGAGTCCATTCAGCTTACGCCAAGTATGGATCTCTCCATGGATCGTTGTCTGCATTTGAGCTTTTTTACACTTTCCTTTGTAAGGGAAAATACCATCGTCTCCACTCCATGCGTCTTCACTGGCAGTA
>JADDOH010005738.1:0-26281 GCA_016648135.1 Agrypnia vestita | reverse complement strand
CTCTTCCAATACAAATAGCACGTCCGGTAGTCCTCAGGTGAGCGCGTCTCTTAGCTGCCCGAGCAGGTATAGAAAATCAGTCTTGAGTATCGCTCAAATGTTCATAATTTCGTCAATTTTGCTCCGATTGACTTGAAATTTTGACATAATATTCTTGCGATGTTGTACATTCATTTAAAAAATTAAAATTAAAATGCAAAAAAAAAAGTTAAAAACCTTACCCCCCCTTAAAGAAGGGGTTGAGTTCAACTCTGCACAATTTTATTCTCCGTGGTGTGGTCAATCGGCTGGTATTGGCTATTTCCGGTAATTTTTGTAATATTCATTCGATAAGCAATCAGTTGCTACATAATATATTATAATGCCGGCATAATTTCACCCCGTGACCACCGACATCCTCGGCCCACCCGAAGCAACCCAGCTCATTGTGCCCTTCGCTCTCGTCGCGGTCGGTTGTTCCCGTCGTTGAGTTTTGCACCTTTTTTCTTGTGATCTTTGCTCGTTTTAAAATGTCAAGTGTCGGAGTCTCTGGTGGAAAATTGTTTTTTTGAGATTGGACCCCTAGGAGCGAAGGGGAGAGATTGTCGGCGGGACAACTAGTGACGATAAAACGCAACAAGCACTAGGTAGGCATTTAATTTATTCGTTATTTTAACGAAATCGGGGCGTTGAAGCAAGATGGTCAGTGGGTAAATAGTTGAGCACCGTGTTCCGATATACGATTGGCGATATTACAAAAATAGTGAATTCAGTAAAACCTTGATTTAACGAACATAATGCCCACTCCGGAATAATCCAAGACTATGGTCCCGTTGTTCATACAATGAAAATAAGTATTTCACTATATAATTTAATGTCCTGTTAATTTAATCTAACTAAAATAATCGTAATCTAAATTAAACAAACCAAATCTAATAACCTAACCTAACCTCATATATTGCCTATGAAATGTCAAAATATGCAGTGCATTTTTCGAAACTTTAAAGTGTAATATCTTATTTAATACTTACTTTTTAAACATAAATTATCTTTCATTTTGTTATTAGCACATTCAATAATATAGTGAAATAATCATTGTATATGCAATGGGACCATTATCTTGGATTTAGCCCCCACTCCATATGTGAAAAATAACGTCCCTGATTTCTTAAAATGATAGTAACATATTATTTTTTGTTATTAATTCTTTGTTATTTCCGATAAATTTTGGCGAATAGGCTATACGTATATTGAAAAAAAAAATTGGTAATTTATTTAACAAATATTACAACTATAGTCTCGAAACTATGGTGAGTACATAAGCAATAATACATACACAAAACTTTACTGTGAGAGTAAATTTTCCATACGTACCTTTTTTTAATTACACAAATATTTGAGCAGTTGAAAAACTACACCTTGAACAATTTTTTGGCACATCATAGAAAACTGGTGAGAAAATTAAATGATCTTGGTTATAAGTATATTTTGAAACTCAAGCTGATTTTCAACAAGCAATAACTTCAGATTGCAACTTGTTATGATAGTTTACCAAATTTGAAAATGTAGAAATGAGTTTATTGAATATATTGACATATAAATTTAAAAAAATATGATGGTTGGATATATTTTGATACTCGGCGACTCGTATCAACAGAAGCAAAAGCAGCTAAACCAACTAATTTGCTAAATTTATAAAATGTTGAAAACCAACATTATTATACAGTGGACTTTAGGTTAACGGACATTCCCTCGTCTGAATTAATCCGTTACATCAGTAATAAAATATTTAGTGTCTCATTTATCTGAGCTTTTGCGTGGCAAACTATACGGGGAAAAGAGATATCATTAACTTGCAATATGATATGAACCAAGATCCAACAATTTTTTCATCCAAATGTGATTAAAAATCCAGTTTTTGTGGTTCTCGGGCCCATTTCTATTTCGGCTCGCGCCTTGAACTCTCGCTGCGACGAGGTACATCGCGTGTCAAGGTACTTTCCATTGATTAAGTTAACACTCCCGCCCGATGTATTTTTTGTTCAGTAGGTACAGTGTTTCTAATTTAATTATTTCCATTCTTTGTTCTGCTACATCAAAAAAATTAGCCATTGGTTGGATCGTCGGTACCCACACTGGTTACTTAAATAATTGGTCATTTAAATAATTGTTGAAATGTTTTATCTAGAAATAATTAGTATTTTTATGATTTTAACTCGATTCCCTAAATTATTACCATTTGTTTGTAATACGCATTGTAACGTGTGCAGTCATTGTAGGTACGTTGCCTTTTATCAAAAAAAAATATTCGTGATTCGGTGAGAAATCTGCAATTTTGCAAAGTCCCAATCAGTATATATTCTAATAATCAATATCTGAAAAATAAACATTGTGATTTTTTATGTACCCTTAGTGCGAAATTATCAATCGAGTAGCCGTAAACCCGTAAAAAATCACGGGACATAATAATAATTAATAACGACCCTTGTGTGTGTGCAACCTGAGCCGCGCGCCGATTGAAGTATCAGCAGCTAGTCATCATCGGTGTTGTTGTAATTCTAGTCTAATTTCTGCGAGTTACGGCAGACAGGCGTGCGAAATTAGGATTGATATAACCACCTTGTGATTAGGTATCCGAAATTATTGTGATTCTGTGCAAGCAAAGATCGAATCGGCAATAGGAGTGAGGAGCATATAGAAAAATTTGTTATTCTGTTTTTGCATTACTCCGTCGTCACAGAATATAAAAGATGTGAGATTCTATTATAAATGTACATTATTATCATACGATGCATTTTTAAGTAATATAGTACATGAAGCCATTTTATATTTAAAAATGAGATAATAGGTGGTGTATCACAACAATAACTACAATCAAACAAATGGGATCGGTGTATTGTATATGTTTCACCGGTTCAAAATAGGTAATTGGTTGCTTACCAAGCTAATGACTATTTTTTTATTTACTTATTTTTCTTACCTTTACTGATTCTGTGATTCCAGTAAAAAATAAATTTAAACAAGTGCTGGTAGTATTAAAGGGTTAAGGTTATTATTACGGTCGTTGGACATATTTATGTACTAAATAAAACGGATATTTTATACGAACCGTATATTTCCCTGAGAAGCAAATCTCGACGTTTATCCAGCGTCATCGGAAGAGCGTCCTATCACCGCGGGGGTTAAGACCCATATAGGTTGGCGATAGTATATTAGCAAAATGTATATTTTTTTTTGTGAATTTTAGTACATATTTCTACGATATATTAGACAGGTGATTCTATCAATAAGATATGGGTACAGAAAAAATCTTTGTAAAACAAAATTATCACGATAACCAAATATTTTTTCGATAAATTTATTTTTTCTATCTGTGTGTGTCTTGTCTTTTTTCGTGACGTTTTAATAGAATGTGTTTTTTAATTAATTTTTACACAAATATGATATTTAAACGTTATTTTTCAAAACACGAACACTTTGAAATGAATCGTTTTCATTTTTCTGTATATATTACTTTTTACTTTTTTCTTTCGAAATGGCAACATTTAATATTCTCTCTGTCGGTTTTTTAAGGGGGGGATAAGGTTAATTCGTACAAAAAAAGGCATGTTTTTGTGAATTTTTTGTGACGACACAGTTAAAATCTCTTTATTAAAATCAATGGTACATTAAAGTATGACATTTGAAGAATATTGTGTAAAATTTTTAAGACGAAATATTAAAAAATACGGCAATGGCAGCAATTATTTGGACGTGTCTGGGAAAAAAGTAGAATTGCGGTGTCCATCATAACTTGGTGCTAGATAATCTGAAATCAAAAAATCAAACTTCATTCGTTAGATAATAGGTTTTCCCAGGTAATGCTGGGAGGGTTTTTTGAAATTTCAATTTTTCAATTTTTTGGAACACTTTGAAGGAAAAAACGCGTTTTTTGGCGAAAAATATCGACTAATTTGTTATTAAAAAATAAAAATTAATAACAAATTTGAAAAAAAGTCTCCAGCGTTACCTCGTGAATTATGCACAGAAATAGTGTTCAAAATTTCAAAAGGATCGGTGCAGTAGTTTTGAAGTTATGATGGACACCGACTTTGAAAACGTGAGATGTGGGGAAAACGATTTAAAGTTTTGCACACTGTAGAATTCAAAATAATACTCAACACTTATTTTATACTTACACATAATCGTCGATGCCATGTTCACACGGCAAAGAGCTTTCATCATCAGCATCTGTGTGTCCTTGTCTACGCAAAACTCTTCCAATACAATAGCACGTCCGGTAGTCCTCAGGTGAGCGCGTCTCTCAGCTGCCCGAGCAGGTATAGAAAATCAGTCTGAGTATCGCTCAAATGTTCATAATTTCGTCAATTTTGCTCCGATTGACTTGAAATTTCGACACAATATTCTTGCGATGTTATACATTCGTTTAAAAATGCAAAAAAAAGTTAAAAACCTTACCCCCCCCTTAAGGCAATCTTATGACTTTTAAATGAGTAAAGTTGTGTGTATTGGTAAGCGTGCTGCATACGGGTTAGAGCTTGCGGATGACGCCGACTGTTTTATTTACTGGTATTTCTGGCCATTTGCCATTTTCCCTCTGCGTTGCAATGCTGCGTAAACAATGGTATTAAATATCATTCTCAAATCTAGTTACAGTAAGTTTGTTGGTTGTTTGTGAAAAACAGTATTTATCTCTCTCCAGCTTTTCAAATATTTATTTGCCAAACAACGTTTATCGTCACGACCAACGACATGACGCCATCTTCGTTCGCCGTTTTGTTTGCACAATTCAAGTCAATTAAGTAATTCAAGCAATGTATATTAGAATTATTCCTGGTAGATGGTGGTGTCTGCGAACTGGTAGATTGTTCCGGTAAAATGATATTGTGAAAAAAAGGCTTATGAAATGCCATGTTATTTATTCATTGTTTAATCTTCTTCTTTTTCTGCTTCATCTACGACTACTTCCTGTCATTGCTCGAAGCCTGTTCCTGGGATACAGATTTTAAATTTTTATTTTTTATTTATTCGGTCATTCAACAGGGAGACACAATCGCTTGGTAAGATAAAATACAAAAAAATAACCATACATAAGTCAATTTGACAATGTTAGATAAAACAACTTTACAGTTTCATTTAACCGGTTGTTCCAAATTTAACTTTAACATAGACACAATAAGAAGACATACACAGAAAAGCCTTTGAATCATGTATACTGCCAGTGATGACGTATGGATTGGAGACTATGGCCCTTACAAAGAAAAGTGTAGAAAAGCTCAAATGCACGCAACGATCCATGGAGAGATCCGTGCTTGGAGTAAGCCTAAGAGATAGAATTAGAAACGACGAAATTAGGCGCAGAACTAGAGTAGTGGATATCATGGATCGTGTAGCGAAGCTAAAATGGCAACGGGCAGGACACGTTGCAAGACAGGATACTACAAGATGGCCTCCCAGCCTCTGAAATGGAGACCTTGGGAAAATAAAAGAGGCTTCGGAAAACCTTAAAAGAGATGGGCCGATGATATTGTCGCTGTGGGGGGAAAAAAATGGCTACAATTAGCCAACAACAGGGAAGAATGGAAAAATAAGGAACATTAAGCAGAATGTCAACTGTGGTGGAGGGTGGGTGAAAGAGAGCGGGTATGGGTGGGTGCAGTTAATTGTAAGGGGAATATATCTAGAATTGGACCATGCGATGAATCTAGTTGTTTATTAAGTAATTTAAAAAAAATCTATTTATAAAGATTTTTTTTATTTCTAGTGCTTCCAAATTATTGAGATGCATACATTTGTTATTTCTATGAAGAACATCTACACCCGAGGATTGGTTAAGTGCATGTTTTTTTTCTATCAAATGAATTGCAAATTCTGAATAGCCTACACCATTTAAGCATCTTTTGTGTTCAATGACTCTCGTATTTATATTCCTAGCTGTTTTTCCTATGTAAAATGCAGGGCAATCGTTGCACTTGAGTTAATATATCCCTGAATAGCTAAGTTTATGTTCTTTGCCTTTAGAATTTATCAAAAGTCTCCCTAAGTTGTAAATCCTTCCCTTAATGCTTTCTTGATTGTTTGTGATTCTGTTTTTCTTTAGTTAATACTGAACCCTGAAGAAGACTCAGCTGTGAGTTGAAACTAGTTGGTGTTAACTCAATAAAGTGTTGTTATACAAATAGTTATTTTATTTAAAGATATTATGTCTCACCACAATGTGTTTGCTTCGTGTGAAAAAAAAAAGAATTTGAAAAGTTTACGATATTTATTTTTCCCTTGATTGTGTTAGTACCGTTAGTGCTTTATCGTTAGTAATGATAACGGTTAAGCATAAAGCATAGATTTTTACGAAATCGAGTTGTTTGTCACCAATACCATTGATCAAACAACAAGTATCGACATCGAGGTAGCGAGCTGAAACCGCGACCGCGAGGTATCGCAGTGAAGCATCTTCGGCATGTTCGTACCCTAACTGCATGATTTTTTCCCAAACGGTAGCCAATCTTCTCTTTCTTCTACAAAGAGTTGGCAGAAGGCTATAAGGAGGACCATAATTCTTTGTGTAAGGTTCGAGCTCTGATTGTGATGGGATCATCAGTAAAGAGCTTTTACGGAACGATAAGTCTCTCGTACATACTATTATCTCCGTCTGTTTGCTGAATATGGTGTCGGACATTCAATTTCTCAGTACACAAGAAGAGATGATTACTTGTTTCTTTGTAATTCAGTAATCTGAATGCTGATTGAGTATTTATCTTGATATTAAAATGGAGAAAACATCACGGATTTAAACATTTTTGGACCCTGCGAAAAAGAACGAGGAATTAAATATTTTTTTTGTGTCGGTATTATATTAAGTTACGATATAAAGAGCACTATAATGCCAGAATTATTATTAAAAAGAGGTTCAGATGGATAAATCAATTTAGTAAAATCGGTTAACGTTTGACAAAATAATATTGTCACATACGAAATCACAATATCAATCAGAACTGCCAAATTGTATACAACATTATTCCACATGTTCTGGCGGGTCAATTGCAGGCTTGATGATATTTTTTCTGGATAAACACTCCTTTCCTGTATCCTTCAACTTCTTGGCTTTGATATCTTTCCAGTTTGAAACATTAGATGTTTGTTTTCTCCGTTTATTCGTGTGAATTAAATCCACGATATTGACGCGCGGTGACGACATTTTGAGTTACGATATAAAGAGCGCTATAATGCCAGAATTATTATCAAAAAGCATTTCAAATATCAATACGGTCAGGTTAATTCGTACATTCACATGTCATTAATCATAAAGCAGTCGGAGTCTTGCTTAGAGCAACTAGAATATTTATATCGAAGTCCTCCTTCTCCTTTGTTGTGCTAATAATGCCGTTTCGATATACGCGCGCCAGTGGCCCGCTTGGCTTGTCCTCGTTCAACGAATCAGCAATTATAATGTATTTAAATAGTTGTCCGTGCTACGCGCCACTGTGTAAGTCTTTGCGATTGATGCGTATATTTTTTATTCGCGTTTAAATATTTGTCTCGTCAAACATGTTAGAATTTGGGAATGCAATCCCGATTCCGCTAGATCTCGAGGCATTTTACGAGATCAATCCCGAACCGAAAAAGCGGACGGGATTATCGGGATTGTTCAATATTTTTTATGTTTTGTACGTTTAATTGTGCATGTCTATAGAGCTTTTAGTAAGTACTTAAAAATTATGTTCATGTCGCATTCAAATAATGAAAATTGCTTTGAATAATATTTGCCGTATTTTATCAACCTAACGTAGTAATAAAAACTATAATAAATACTATTACTAGTTAGTAGTTTTTACTCTACTACATTGACTGATTGATGCTTGGAAAAACGCCTACAAAAACTTTAATGCAATGATTAATAATGAACATTTTATTAAAATAGCAGATATAAAAATGTAAGGCATTGTCGTTAATTGCTATTCAGCTCTATAAACAACAACAAAAAACACAAAATTATTCGGGATCCCGATCCATAGGGATCCCGCGGGATTGGAAATTCTAATCTCTAGGAGTCTCGAAGGGCAATCCCGATTCGGAATTGCATACCCTAGTTAAAATTCCAAAGATGCCAAAATTACAGTGAACGATGCCTTAACAGTTATGTTAAACATGAAACATTCTTAAATTTGAATTAAATAATTATAATCATTTTGAACAATATTTCTGTACTAGCTGTTCGTACCCGGCGTTGCACGGGTTAAGGGTTAATTTGAAAATAATTTTGCGGGGGGGGGAATAAAGATTTCATAGTTTTGCACAGCCTCTAAATAAGAAATTGTTTCCATTTAATCGAGGCTGGGGTGGATCGGATGTCTACAGAAGAAGTATGGGCTATTTTTTCCGTCGGGAATATGTATGCGAAATATGGGTCTAATCGGTGAAGCAATATAGACTTCTACAGAAAATGTATTTGAGTGGGGAGGGTAGAGGGGGAGGGAGAAAATGTCATCTTATGTTTCCCGCCGGGTCCTTAACAATGAGTTTCCAAATTTTGAAGCCGATCGGTCGAACGGTACAGGTTTGCATTGAAAATATATCAGGGAGAGGGGAAGGGGTGAAAGGGGAGGGGAGATATGTCGCCTATTTTACCCGTCGGGTCCAAAGGCACAATAAGTATGCAAAATTTAAGTCGAATCGGACAATAGATGTAGATTTGTATAGAGAACAGACAGACATTGAGTTTTATAGGTATAGATATTCTCTAGATCTTGTGCGAAACATGTGCATAATATACGCGCTCTTAAAAATATAAGTTATTGTATTACTTTAAACATTCTGGTGAAATTGATTAAATTCTTTTATGTGGTTTTAGTAAACCTTATATTAATAGCTTATCACTCAAATGTTCTAATTCAAATTCAAAATTCAAATGTTGATTCAATGTTCAATGTTACAAATGTTTACAGTGTTTACAAAATTTAATGAAGCTTTTTTCATTGTTGTTGAGTGTCTTGGCAGCAAGTAAACACTAAATTGATTTGACGCCCTGCCTGCTACACTAGTAATTTACTGTATTATAGCAGACAGTGCTCTTCCAGTAGTATATTGTTCAAGAATATTTATTATTTATATAACATTTGTGTATAAATCATATTGCCAATTAAAATTAAGTAATAGTAATAATTAAATGTTTACAATTTAATAATGGTGTTAATTAATTATATTATAGACAAAGGAAAAAAAATGATCTGAAAAGGATATTAATAAAATAAAATAAAACAATTAAAAGTATTTAAAAAGATGACAGTAACAGTAAGACAGTAAGTGACAGTAAATGTTCTTGTAGGAATAGTATATTTTAAATTTAGTTTATATCATGGTTCTGGCGGTATACAATAAATCGCCGAATTATGCATTTGCAGTGAATGTCCAGCCTTAGGTCGGCCGCACACTGGACGCGTTTTCGTACGAAATTGAGTAGTACGTATAAGTACGAATACGCAAGTACATTCCTGACCTTCCAAGTAGTATTGAACATCGCACACTGTACACGATTTAGTAGTGCGTGTACGCACGTATAGATGCGACGTCCGACACCATCCGGATTTGTTCGGAAATTTTCGCGATTTCGTACGATGGATACTGAAAATTTTGTCAATTTGACACATGACCACAAATGTTTGTGGGACCAAAGTGATTCAACTACGTGACCATCAGCGCAGATCATGGCGTAGAATCTCTAAAGAACTAAAAAATACCTGTAAGTTAAATAATTTGGTTTAATGAAGGTGAGGTATAATTATGTACTTCGAACAATTTTTTTTTAAATATTTCTCCGATGTTACGAGCTCTCGTTGCACTTCGATTCTCCCCAGTATTTGTGAATCTGTGAGATAGATAGTCATGAAACTTGTCATTATTTAAGTCTGTCATAATAGAGTTTTCCGGAAGATACGGATTATTCATTTGGCACAAACTTTATTGGAGAAATGCGAAAGTAACGGATCGTGACCAACGCAAGACGCAATCGATGTGCGCGCTCCGTACGTAGGAAAATAATCGTACGAATACGTACGTAATAATTCGTATGCAAAGTGCGGCCGGCCTTAAACCGTATGATTACTGAACGGGAGAAGTGCAACAACTTGCTCTCCCGTAAAAATGACGTCTTATGATATTTCTTGATTTCCTTCACGGAAAACTCGCAGCTTCCCGGTGGCGTGGGGCTTTACACTTCCGGCAAGAGCCGGAAATCGTGAAACTTCTACATTCAGCAGGAAGTAGAAATGTGTGATGTTTATCATTGGAACCAATAAGCAAAGTCTCTTCAAATACCTACTACCATGACATCATTTCTTTATTGCCTCGTTCTACTTAAGTCTTCCTCGAATATTCTCCAAATTTAACTTGGGAATTTTTAATTTTTACTCCCTTTATATTAACTCGTCTGTGGCGTCCGTCTGTCTGGTTGACGCAAAAACTTTGGATCGATTTTTAACCCTTTTCCCGTGATCCAATCGAGCTATAACTTTGCAAAACTCAAAAAAATCCATCAAATTTTCGTTAAAAAAATTAATAATTATAGTATAATTTTGGATTTTTAGAAATTTTTATTGGTTTTTTCATACAACTGAGTAAGACTGCGACGCGTCTGGTAGACACGGAACCTGATTATAGTATAATTTTGGATTTTTGGAAATTTTTTAGCGATGCGTCGCCCGACCGAAGCCCAACGCGTAGGTTAAGCGCCAAACCAGTTTCCACTAGTAAATGAGAAAGGAAGGACAATAAAAACTTGGTT
The DNA here is from genome assembly GCA_016648135.1 of Agrypnia vestita. Taxonomy (NCBI): domain Eukaryota; kingdom Metazoa; phylum Arthropoda; class Insecta; order Trichoptera; family Phryganeidae; genus Agrypnia; species Agrypnia vestita. Next base: position 15,525 of record JADDOH010005738.1, on the reverse strand, counting down.
TTTGTGGGTTAGTTCTTTATTCTTGAACTAGCTGTACTCGGCCACGCGTTACTGTACATGGCTTAGTGTTGTTAAATGGAAAAGAAAGAGAAAGAGAAAGCGAACGTTTCTAATATTTTTAATTTTACAATGCTTGTTGGTATTAAATTTTGCTGCTTTTCAAAAAAGCATGCTTTTACCTGTCACAGATGTGACATCTGTATAATAGTAGGTATATAAAAACTTAGTACGTATATAAAAATATGCGTTTATTCGAATGCAGCATTGTGTCAAAGTCAATCCGTGAAGAACATTCTGAGATTTAAGATTTTGAACAAACGAATATTTACTTTTTATATATTGTTAGCTGTTCATACCCTTCGTTGCTCGGGTTCAGGATTTGGTTAAACATAAATTTGTGGGGGGACACAAAGGTTTCATTGTTTCGCAGTCTCTAATAAAAAAAGATCCATTTAATCCGGGATGGATGGATGTCCAGGAAGGAATTGTGACCTACGTATTTCGCCGTGACCTAAAGAATACGAATGCAAAATTTGGATGAGATCGGCAAACGTTGTAGATTTATACAAAAATTATATCAGGGGGGGAGAAGGGAGGGGGGAAGTTTTCTTTATTACCCGCCGAGTCTTGAAAAATAAGTATGCAAAATTTGGGTGGTCAGATCGGTCATACGGTGTAGATTTGTACAGAAAATATAACAAGGGAAGGCGTGGGGTAAAGTGGAAGGGGAAAAGTCGCCTTCGTTAACTGCCAGGTCCTAAAGAACAAGTTTCCAAATTTGGTCGAATGGTACAGATTTGCATTGAAAATATATTAGGAGGAGGGGAAGGGATAGAATGGGAGGGGGGAAATGTCCTAAAGCATAAGTATGCAAAATTTGAGTCGAATCGGACAAACGGTGTAGATTAGAGAACAGATTGACAGACAGACAGACATTGAGTTTTATAGGTATGCATATCGCGATACGATTGGCTGAACTTTCTCATCGGTTCAAACGTTTTATTTTAGCAAAGACGACCGAATGTTATCAAAAAATTAGAATTTGAATAATGTTATAGGTAGGTATCTAAATATTTATTAATAGGTAGGTACCTGCTACCTAATATCAATAGTTAAGGAGAAATGCGACATGAAAGTATGCATTTTTTTTTTCAATATTTCTGACTTTTTTTTGTAAAACGTTAGACTATAATTACAGTAACTTATATTGATTATGAACAATTCATTACCTTTAATAAAAGTCAACTAAAATGATTAAAACCTTACAATTCCAATAGTAAAACATTCCAAATGGAATTTTTCAGGATTTTTATTATTTTATTTAACTTTTATTGAAACGAATGATTTTTTCTGAAATCTATATATTGTAATGATACTTTACCGTTTTGCAAAAAAATAAGTCAGAAATATGAAGAAAAAATGCAAACTTTGATATTGCATATTAGGTCATGGTCGCTTGTACATTTTCGACTCATTACACACTATAAAGAAGAGGATAGATTTACAATTTGATATAAATGTGATATTCTTGGTAACAAATTATGTTTCTGCACTAATGATAATTTTCAAACGCGTAGATTCCAAACAAGCATCATTCTTGATAACAAAGAGAAAAATTCACGACAGAATCATATCCTAAAAAATATTTTTATAGTTGCAGGTTATTTGAAAATCTATATATAACTGTTCGAAGAATATTTTTTCTTCTGTATGAAGGCTTGAACTTTGTGGTGACATTATTATTAAAGTAGAACACAAATCACTTTGTTTTCACCACTTTATTAGATTAAACAATCTAAATGTTTCGAGAACAATGTTCCCTTCTTCAGGATTATTTGGATCTATATATATAAATATATATATGAAGGATTATTTTCTAGGATAACCCGCGTGTTATCCAAATCCCTTTGAAAATTGCCAGTGCTATCTGTCCGAAACGTTGGGTACAATATAACAGTCTTTCTCAAGACTACAACACGCGGGTTATCCTAGAAAATAATCCTTCATCTTTTACCCGCGAAAACTTAATATTAACATATTTATATATCTATATATATATATATCTATATTATATATATAATTATATACTATATTATAGTATATATTATATATATATATATAATGTTTTTTTATCTACTTCATGTTTGGTGATTTCTAGCTGAAAAAAATGCTGATATATCGACTCAACTTATTCGTGAATCAGAAATTCAGTGTACCGTGGTGACTTCATCAGAAGTGTGTTGAATGTTGAGAAAAGGCTTATTTACATTATCCGTGATATGGATGTTGTGGGTGTATTCTCACTCGCACACGACACAGCATAACATATACTACTGCAGTATCAAATTGTAGGGGTTCCGTGAAAGTATTTAATGGGTGCACACGGTGAGTCGCGGGGAAAACCTCTTTGAACCGCCCGCTTCAATAAGTAACGATCTGCTGACCACAGACCTTAATGGGGCGACGTGGGAGTCAAAATAAAAGTGAAATGCATAGCGTAAGGGTTGCAACGTGGAATGTGACATCGCTTAGTGAAAAAGAGTGCGAGATATCTCACAGAGACGAAACTGTATTTCTTTTGGGAAAGTAGGTATAGAAGTCATTTGGGTGTACATAGGACTTATGACCTATGTTATGGTTGGCTTAAGTGATCACTTTACACAATGTAACATTCGCCATTTCCACCCATGATAGAATATACCATGCTTATTCAGTTTTTGGAAGTTGTATATATGTTCAAATTGCGTGGAAAGCTTTCACATACGAGTTGTAACCGCCTTTCCATGCGGCCTGTACAAAGCCATTTTCATTTCCCTAAATCCCCACAGATGTCGCTAATGAGAAAATCTACAGTTGATTTTACGGAATTTTGAGAGCAATATACTTTATTGTGTAATGAAATTCATCCGAATTACTTGCATTACACTAGGATACGCCAGGAAATATTATTTCCAATTTTTGTTAAATTCCTTTTTTACCAGTATTTACAATTAAGAATATTTTGAGTTTGTTCAAATCTTTCAGAACAGTGCTGGATTTTACAGTTTCGTCTCTGTGAGAAATCTATAATACACGTTAATTGATTAATAATGTCTCTGTGACATAAATCCAGCACTGTTCTGAAAGATTTGAAAAAACTCAAAATATTCTTAAGGAAACGGTTCGCGAGTGATAAATCCAAGATGGCGGCAGTATTCAAATCAAAAAATTTCAGGTCAACCCTAGTGTATGGCCACGAGTACTGAATCTTGACCGAAAGAACCCCCTCACGGTTACATGCCACCGAGACGGGATTTCTACGAGGAGTAGTAGGAGAAACACACAAATTAGAGAAAGTCTTGAAGTGGAACCTTTATTGACATTTATCGAGAAATCACAGCTACGGTGGCTGGGTTATACCTTGCGGATGCCGGCAGATAGACTGCCAAAGCGGGTATTCCAGGTATGACCATATGGCAGAAGCGGGACAGCACGTAACTATTGCCATTTTTTAATTCTTTTTCTTTTTCTTCTACCCTTTATCCAATTGGGTCGGGGTTCCTGCACCGCATAGGACCAACGAGACCAAGACCAAGAGGTTCCAACTCTTCCTATTTTGGGCTTCGTTCTCTACGTCAGCCCAATTTAGTTGCGACCTCGCTTCGCAGCCGTCCTCCAACTGTTTTCGCCAGCTCCTCCTAGGACGGCTATTTGCCGGCATCTGCAAGATGTGTCCCAAAAAACCTGCATTTCCTAAAAAAAAATTAATAATCCCACCGCGCACTTTATCAAACTATCGCTACAAAGATGTGCGTACAAAACTTGAACGAAATCGGCTAAATAGTTTTTGAGATATTTTAAATTTATATAACTCAGCCAATTTTTGTAATTTTTGAATAAGGGACTCCGATTATTCTTAAAACGTCAAGCTATAAGATGAAACCTGAAAATGTCAATGGGGCGTAACACCTTAAACGTCTCGCTCTTAGCTTACGGTTTAGCGGTTCGATAAAAATTATACAAACGACCATGATTTTCTTTTGCCGTCTAAAATCGTATCTTGTAAATGCTCATTCTAATTTCAAGGTTTAAATACACTTACAATCTATTTCGAAAAAGTCTATAAGCTTTGGCCATCTACGGAGGTTTCCGCGTAAATGAGACTTCCGTCGTGCCGCCTAGAGCCTCCAAATATTCGTGATTCCAACTATTCGAATATTGAATAGTTAATATAAACGAATAGTATATTCGTAACATTTTTAAGAATGGAATAATTTACTTCGGATGATAAATACATTCTATATATTAAAAAAAAAAATTGTATTTATCTTAATTATTTTAAATATACGTTATAAAAAAACAACAAAAAAATATATTGAAAAATAATGTTGAATTTAAAAATACAAATTAAAAAAAAAACACAAAAAATAAATTTCAATTTTGTAAATATACATATATAAAAATAATTAAAAATTAGATACAGACGAGTCAGTATTCTTTCGATAACTGATAAAATTTTAGATATGTTTATATTACTTCATATCTCACACCCTACGTGCAAGTTTTTTTAAAATTATTTTGTATATAACTTCTTGTTTGTCGGCTCCAGAAAGAAATAGAGAGCCGACTCCATCGTTGACAAAACAAAGTGTGTTAACCGCAAGCGATTATTGTAATAAAACAATAAAGCATAAGACTTTAAAAAAAAGGCAAATGCAAAAGATGTCCGACAATTTACGGCATTTACATCTTTGATATCCGACTCCGAGAAAAAAATCTTATACCAGAAAATGCTTGAATATGACTTCCAGGGTTCGTAAACCTTTGTTTCGTTTAGAAAAATATTTAAAATCTTATTTTATAAATATGAACGAATACTTTTTAAAATATTCGAATAGCGAATACTTAAAAACAAGCGAATATATTCGAGGTTCGAATATTCGAATATTCGGTTTGGAGGCTCTAGTGTAGCCTCACGCTGTTCTTTACGAATTTTTTCTTAATAGCTAATATACCAACGCTTATCTTTGTGTGTGTAGGTTGTCGGACGCTTAAACTTCCTCGAATAAATGAAATAAAAACACAGTCGGGTTAAAAATATTTTGTCATTTATATTTTAAATTGGTACGATGAATAATAACTTCCCGAATCGAAAAAATATCCGTTTTTAGCCTGTTCCCCTTTTTACTTTAATGACGGCGGTAACTTTGTTTCGCTTTTGCCCGAACTTTCTTCATTTTACGCCTGTTCTATTATTTCTCTCGAATTTTTTCGCCGCCCGAGGCTATTGTTGTTGAATTAAAGCCCCAAGCGTGGACCATAAACTTTCCAGATGATTTATGGCCGGGCGCACTGCCCGCGGAGTGGGTCGCGACCCGAAGTCACTGCACACACTATTTTACAAACTTTTCAATGCGCCAGTCTACTCACTGCTAGCGCGGCATAATCATACAAATTACTTAACCACTTGGAAAATATACAATTTAACTTTCACAAAAGATTTGGTAACACCCACTTTAGACCCCGCCCCCTCTCACTCTCTCTCCCTCGTAGATTCCTGATCGTTCTGTAAGCAAGTTAGTGCATGCTTTTCTTTGACGCATGTGATAAATATTGGTGAAAGGTTAACAATACCGTGGTTGTGGTGTATAGTGTTGTGAATATAGTAGTGTAGTTTAGGTCCTGACGAAGAGACGGGTACGTCTCGATACCGGTAGACCTAAAATCTGGTAGTGGTTTATACTAATTTAACTAACACTCTGGAAAAATATAATTTACTAGCTGTGCCCGCGCGGCTTCGCACGCGTAAATATTTAGTACACCGTTTAGAGAGTCATAGAACTTTCGCGAACCTTCTAGAACATTTTCCTTCCAGAACTTTCAAGAAATTTATCGAATGTACAGGAACCTTCTAGACACACCGACACATTCCGCCACTCAGCTTAGAATCTTATAGAAATTTCGAGAATTTTCTAGAACCTTCTCCTTCCAGAACTTTCTAGAACAGGTTTTTCCGTAATCTTTTAGACTCACGACACAGTCGGCGCGCCTATTTTGAAACAATTTGAAGCATTTGCGGCCTTCTTATAGAAATTTCGGGAATTTTCTAGAACGTTCTCCTTCCAGAACTTTCTAGAGCAAGTTTTTCCGGAACCTTCTAGACTCACCGACACAGTCGGCGCGCCTATTTTGAAACAATCTGAAGCATTTGCGGCCTTCCCATAACAAAACAATGCGCTAGAAAGCACATTTTCGTCACCCATTCCCACCCACGCACAGCCACCCCCACCAAACTCGCATATTTTCGATGTGACTCCAAGGGCTATCCACCACCATAACCACCTGTGGGTGGTTGTGGAGAAAAATTGGCGGATAGGGAAACACGGGTTTCTTTTATTTATATATATTATATATTATATATATATATATATATATATTGATTTCTGATTTAATTAAGGAATACCAAAAACTAAAGAAGCTAGGATAAGACTAGCCTTAGAGGTAGGGGATCAAGTTGTTCCGGCAATTATTGACTTTCATCAATTCTCAGCGACTTGAGTTAGTATTCGAAAAAGTCGTGAACGACAAATAAATGAGAAAACTTGACAATAAATCATTATTGATGTCGATATGGATTCAGACAAGGACAAGGAGGAACATAATGAATGAATTTTTATAACTTAATCTAATGTTTCTTTGTCTATATCTTACTTATTTAATCTAATGTCTTACACTGACGATTACATTAACAATAGATATATACATGTATGACAATGCCCCCACTTTTAAACACGAGAATAAATTCTCATTTAAAAGTGGGTAAGCGTGTAATGTAAATGTGTATTAATTATAATATATTTAATACACTCTGAAGTTTGTGCATTTACCAAATAAATTTAATATTTTTTTATTTATTTATTAAAAAGGTTGTTTATCAAACGAAAAATGTACGCCCGTGTTTCTCGACCCGGCAAAGGCTTTTGATAGTGTTTCACTTAGTGTTGCCTTCCACGGAAGACTTATGTCGCCCACGCCTCGCAGGTTGCGCCGCGGCTTTTCACCCTGCCTAGGTTTCCTCGAGGAATCCGCCCACAAGCGTGTCTAAGCAGTCTCACCCGCATGAGACGCCACATTCGCGCAGAGGGGAAAATTCAATATTTAAAAAAATAACACGCATGCACACAGTGTAGCGAAATATGTGTGGGTTATATTTGGAAATGGTTATACACGGTATGTGGTTATACAGGGTTATTTGGAAAACATTAATAACCTCGCAGGACTATATTTCTCCCTTGATTATGAGTCGAAAATGTTCAAGCTATTGTGACCTAATATCAATAGTTGAGGAGATATGCGACATCAAAGTTTGCATTTTTTTTTCAATATTTCTGAATTATTTTTTGTAAAACGTTGGACTATCATCATAGTAACTCATATTGAATATTAAAAATTCATTTCCTTTAGCACAAGTCAAATAAAAAAATAAAAACCTTCGAATTCCAATTGGAATTTTTTCAGGGTTTTTATCATTTTATTTAACGTGTATTGAAACGAATGAATTTTTCGTAATCGATATGAGATACTGCAATGATAGTCCAACGTTTTACAAAAAATAAGTCAGAAATATTGAAAAAAAAATGCAAACTTTGATGTCGCATATCTCCTTAACTATTGATATTAGGTCACAATAGCTTAAACGTTTTCGACTCATAATCAACGGAGGAATATAGACCTACGAGGTTATTAATGTTTTCCAAATAACCCTGTATATGGAAATGTTTGTGGCATGTTCCCAGTGTACCTTCACGTAAAACGGCATCTTACCCGTGTTTAGAGTTGATAATCTAATTATTTTTACAGAAGAATCAGCATCTTCTTCTTCCTCAGCCTTCATCTCTCCACTGCTGGATATGGGCTTCTTTCATTCCAGAATCTACATGTTTTATGATATTATATACATTAGAAAGCGTAATCACTGCGAAATACTGAGCACTGCAAAAAATGAAATGAATATGAAGAAAAGTTATGAATTTTTTTCCTATGTAAATATTAAAACTTTTTAATATCCGCCCTAATTGCTGTAACTGTATGCTCCATTAAATATGTATTTGGAGAGCATTTGGATTTAAATTATTGCATTCAGCATTTGGTTATGTTTTGTGTAAAGGCTTTGATAGCATTAATACTATGTACCTATATTCCGGTCGGCTAATCATATCACTCATCCTGATCGTAGGAATTAATATCATCGACAATTTTTGCAAATGTAATGATAATAGTGACAATTACTGAATGCCCGTTCAGTTTGCGTTAATTATATGATCGCTTCACTTCTCGATTACGGTTACATGTAATTAATATAAATGTTAAGTAAAGAAGTTAAGGCTGGACATTCACTGCAAAATGCATATTTTGGCGTTTTTTTTTTTTTTGGGTTTACATTTTGATTATAATTCATTTATATGAAACTGTATATGATAGAGTGCAATTTTTTTAGGGCAATAACTTAAGTAGAATTTTTTTTCTTATATAAAAGTAATAAAATGAACATTATTTGCAATAATTAAGAAAATATAAGCATTAATCGACAGGCCGCTGCCGAAAAAATCGTTTTTAGTTTCCTATATTTATAAGTACGTTTAATATGTTTTTTATACGATGAAGTATACTTCATTATCTGGAATCCGTACTTAGATAATTTAGAAATGTTCAATATTAATAAAGTTACAATGTTTTAAATCTGCAAGAAATTTTTACGTTTTTTGTTGATTTTAAAACGCTTTTTATTCATATAAAGAGATGATTTCAAACAATATATTCTATTTATTCCCGTATTTGAACATTTCAAATAATATATTCTCACTAATTAAAAGTTAGTTTTTTTAATGAAAACACCTTAATTATTATTTCAAAATAAAAATTCCAAAGTATGAAATGTGTCAATAAATGACGTAATTATAAAACAGAATGCCGTTGGTAGCGGCGTTTTGTCGATTAATGCTTTTGTTTTCTTAATTACTCTAAATAATGTTCAGTTTATTACTTTTATATAAGAACAAAGGTTCTTTCTATTTAAGGTATTGCCCTAAGAAAACTTGCAGTCTAGAATATACATTCCGATATAAATGAATTATGAAATCCCACATTTTCGTAAAAAAACGCCAAAATATTCCCATTGTAATTTACTAAGAAGCCACTTAGCTCCTTAGTAAAAAGGTAAATTGTTTTACATTATATCTCAATGTCATACTAACTGCTGCCACTAGGGTTATTAATGACCCGTTGATAACATGTATACAAAATAATATTGGTATCATCAAATTTTTCATTGCATTGTTAAAGCTAACAAAACCTTTCATTGTTGGATTAATTGAGTGGTTAAACGTATGGTTTTTACGTCAGTCGAGTATTTCCGGTATTCCAATTTGAATACATTATTATCGAAAATATTTCACATGCTTTTGAGCTTGCCGCGCGCCTCATTGAATCTTTATTATTTAATTGACCTGCAACATTACATATTACAAATTTAAATTATTTAAATAATGAAATACTAAAAAACCACACTCAAAACAGATAACAAAACAGTGTTGAAAATAATGCCATACAAACAAAAACAATTTTTATTGTTTAATTTAATTAAAATATGAATAACCACAAACTAACAGAAGTACATTCGTGCCAAAAAATAGAGAAAATAAAATAATAGTGATTTCGTTTTTAATTTTTTGATGTATATATCTTGCTTTTTTAGGGAGACGTTTGTTTTTTCCCTTTGGAGGCAAACGTCTTATTATTTGCAATTTCTCAAATACTTTCAAGAACAACCTGGTAGATTGCGTTGAAGCTTCTAGTCCATTTTTATTAAACAGAAAACATTAACACAGCGAATATTAATTTTAAATGAAATCACATATAATTTTTTGCTGCAATAATTTTACAATAATATGGTACTTTGGTAAACAAAACGAAAAGATACATAAACTACATCGACAGATACACAGGAAAATGTGAATATAAATATATCTAATTAAGGAAAAATTATAGACACGAGGGCTAATTTATATATGAGAAAAGTGGATGTAATGGCTCAGGACTTACAAATTCTATCACTTGTACAAAGTGATCACTCTAGGTAAAATATAGAATATAAATATAAAAAATAAAATATAGAGGTTTCATTATCAGTTACGAAAGCTTTGTATACTAATGTTAATGAGAAAAAATAACAGATGTCTCTAGCAGGGACCATATAAATATATGAATAATTCCTGATTTCGAACATATATATAGAACATTCAAAAAATGTATAATGTGTGGATGTTCTTACGATGGAATTTGTGAACGTTACATTGTGTAGAGTGATCACTTAAGCCAGCTCATATAGTTAGTTATAAGAGACTTCCATCCACTTTTCTCATCTATAAATTAGCTTCGTCTCCGTGAAATTTATCTTCAATTAATTAATCATCACTCTGGGGACAAAATCTAGTAACTGTGTTCTCAGAACATACTTTCATATAAAGTATTGTTTATAAATAGAGAGAAATATTTGTGTACATTTTTTAATATATATTTTTTTCAATTCTCAATGTTTGCACGCGTACAATCTTAAAAATTTGCAACTTGACGAATAAAATTTAAAATGAATTCAAGACAAGGAAACTTGGATGGTTAATAAAGCTTAAGTCTTTTGTTATCACTGGAATTAACTATTTTTACTACTCACGTCTACTTTTAGGGCCGGTCTTTTAAACGAGAGACCAAATTTCCGTTAGTAAATCGACAAATTACTAACGGATGGCCGTTCGCTTATAAATGTTACCGACGCTCGTCTTATAAAACTTTTTTTACTGTCCGTAAGTGTAAGTAGTAATTTTGTGGTTGGTGATAATGTCAAATTTTTACATTTTGCTCAATATCTTCTAGAAGCTCTTAGCAGACCTTGCGGGAGTTGCGCACTTCTGTCAAAGTGACAGTTGTTTGAAGTTGGACAATACTAGGGAAGGTTCTGGAATCACCTCCAGCTTTCGAGTGACGTCTGCAACTTTCCAGCAAAATCCGGAATGTACGAGTACGTGCTAGTAAAGTCTGGAAAACGCGAGGAACTTCTCGAAATTTCGATAACAGCGTTGGCCAGTATAAATACGACACGCGAGAGTAGCCGGGGAATTCCGAATGCGGTTGACAGGCGATAACAGAAGCGAAGGTAGCCGCGGGCGGCGGTCAGTCCGGCAAAGCGAGCGGTGGCGGTAGTGATGCCAAGCGGAAATTCGACAGCGATTCGAGAAAGTTCTTACGTAGCGAGATAAACCGAAGCGAATAGTAGTAAGTGGTGAAATTGATGGAATATTCTAGGTAACAGTGAATAAAGTGTTAAAGCGAATATAAAGTGTCTATTTACGAGTGATAAATTTTGCGAAAGAGTTTAATTTAAGGAATAGCGTTACATTTAATAGCGATAAGTGACCTTTGTACGTTAGAATAATTAATTAATCGATAATCAATAAATCCGTTATCACATTCCAGCGTTTTATTAATTCCTCCTGTAGCCACAACACTTGACAGTATTAAAATAAATAAATAATAAATATAAATATTAAAATAATCAGTATATTGAACACTCTTTATCGTCGAGTTTGTTCGTCATTCGACGAACTTGAATACAATAATAGCTCGACATAACTATCTGAAAACATTTTTCCTAGAAAATGTAGCAGCATTCAGCACAGTATACATCTACATGTTACACAAACAGCATGAAACGCCAATCGACAGCGGACCTAACCTTAAAAAATAATACGTCAATCTGTCATACTTCTGTCAATTTCAACTATCGGATGGTAAAGTGGTGGTCCGAATAAAAATAAATGTAAATATAAATAGTATCGGCCGTCGGTAAAATTTTACTCAAATTTGACTAACGGATTGTTAAGACGAAAAAAATGACGTTTGCATCAAATTTCGGTTTATTTGGTCTGAAATTTAACTAACGGACGTTTATAAGACCGGCCCTTATAAGATTAGACCGAGATTAATTAAGAACTGCAGCTTTTTAACATTAACACAGCGGAACTGTCGCTTGAAATGTTATTTCCGGTTTTAATATCGTCGGATAAATGCGCTGGCAGCCTGGCAAGCCTGGAGCTGGCAGAAGAGGAACGAAAGTAGATTGAATGCAGTGGAGATGAGGTCCACTAGACGTATGTGTGGTAAATACATGTATGATAGAGTAAAGAATGAAGATATCAGGAATGAATGTAAAGCTGATCGTAGCATAATACACAGAATAAAAATAGGGTCACTCAGGTGGTTTGGGCACGTTGAGCGAATGAATGAGGAAAGAATGGTAAGAAAGATATATGATGCAAGTGTTGACGGCGCCAGAAAGAGAGGGCGGCCACGGAAGACGTGATTAACCAGATACTGGAAGATGGTCCTGTTAGAAGCCTGAACAACCGTCGAGCTTGCATGCGAAGATGTATGAATGTAGACGAAGCGAAAGTTGTATGTCAGGACAGAAGAGTATGGCGCTCTATCCTCTCTGCCTACCCCCACGGGGAAACGGCGTGATGGTAAGTAAGTAAGTAAGTAAGGATAAATGCGAAAATATGCAATAACTGCGTGCGGGGTATGGAGATAGTCGGATTTTGTTTATGTTTAGGGGTATTAAAAACTATAACCTACTGATTGATTAGGGAATGCAATCCCGAATCGGGATTTCGGGATTTTTCGAGATTAGAATTTCCAAACCCGCGGGATCCCGAACACTTTGTGTTTTTTTTTTGTTTATAGAGCGAAACAGCAATTAACGACGACGCCTTGCATTTTTATATCAGCAATTTTTATAAAATGTTCATTATTAATCATCGCATTAAAATTTTTGTAGGCGTTTTTCCTATAATCAAGAGTTTGTAGTAGTTTTTATTACTATGTTAGGTTGATAAAATACAGCAAATATTATTCAAAGCTATTTTTATTATTTGAATGTGTCATGAACATAAGTTTTAATTACTTACTAAAAGTTCTACAGACATACACAATTAAACATACAAAATATAAAAAATGCTGATCGATCCCGATAATCCCGATAATTTCGTCCGATTTTTTGGTTCGGGATGGATCTCGTGAAATGCCTCGAAATCTCGCGGGATCGGGATTGCATTCCCTAGTCCTGATTACACTTTTGTAGAGTTTAGTGCCCTCACGTATAAGGGAATAAACAATTTACAATATCATATAAAAACAGAGTAAAAAATGATGTTAATGCAATCTTCCCAGCTGCATACCACCGTTAATTAAATGGTACACCGTGCAATGTTTTCAAGCATCTCTAAGCAGACGTGTAATATTACGTTTCGCTGCTTTTGTAAACTTGCATATTTAATTGTGTGTTAATGTGTATATTATTTGGCTTTGTATAATTTACAGGGTTATTTGGAAAACATTAATAACCTCACAGGACTATTATATTCCTGCCTTGATTTTGAATGAATGTTTTATATTCGATATTAGTTACTGTAATGAAATGTAGGCAAGATCACACGGGAGCACGCCTCACATTGAATGGGGCTGGTATAGAGAGAGTGACAAAGTTTAAATACCTTGGAAGTATCCTAGCGGAAGACCTCGACCCAGAAACCGAAGTCAAATGCAGAATTGAGACAGATATTCTGCGATGACAATCTTAACCTTAAAACTTCGACAGCGACTGGTCAAATGTTATATATGGTCAGTCCTGCTGTACGGAGTGGAATCGTGGACCCTCAAAGTGAGTAGCATGAACCGGCTGGAGGCGTTCGAAATGTGGATACATCGGAGAATGCTCCGGATACCCTGGACGGATATGGTCAGCAACACAAGAGTTCTTCAAAGAGCTAGAGTGAATAGAGAGTTGCTCACAAATATCAAAATCCGAAAGGTATCGTATTTGGGTCATGTGCTCAGAGGAGAGAAATATGAATTGCTCCACCTGATTCTTACGGGCAAGATAGAGGGTCGTAGAGATGTTGGAAGGAGACAAATTTCCTGGCTCCGCAATATACGCGACTGGACGGGCATAAGAAGTGTTGGAGAGCTGTTTCGTGCTGCCCAGGACAGGGACGCTTTCTCTCGGGTGATAGTCAACGTTGGGGGGACCTGACATGACACCAAAAGAAGAAGAATGAAATGTTGAAAAAATGCAATCTTTGATGTCGCATACCTCCATAACTATTGATATTAGGTCATGATAGCTTAAACATTTACGACTCAAAGCAGGAATATAGTCCTGCGAGATTATTAATGTTTTCCAAATAACCCTGTACATACGGGTTAAAAATTAAAAAATGTTTTAATCGCAGTCACCGAGGATTACTAATTTAATATGTTCTGAATTCTAGATTTTATGTGTCTTTCTCTTCCAAAATCATGTTTCCTATAAATTTATAGTCTATGTTTCCTATAAAATCTGGAATTCAATACATTATAAGTTATCAATCCTCGATGACTGCATTAAAATGTTTTTGGATATTGCTGCCTTTGCTTTTATACCCCACGAACGGTTTTGCATAATAATAACTATTACTTCTAAATGGTTTCTGCTTTATAAAAACTTATACTTTAATTTGACTTTTAAATACTCCTCCCACAAGCACTAGCTATCGACCCATATTATGGGGAGTATAATATCATATTAAAATGTAATACATCTGCTGTATAAATAAAAAGAAATAAATATATAAATACTATTTTTGTTTTAAACGCAGTTACATTAATTATATAACATTATTTTTTATTTTTTTTGTTCTGGTACTCAATATATTTTTCTCCAACTAGTGAAGAGATAATTATTTTTATGTTTTATTGGTGTTAGATGAAATCAACTTTTGAAAATTGTGTCAATAAAAATAAAACCCGAGGATAGTAATAATATAAGTAGTTTGTTTTTTATAAATTTTGTGTTGCGCTATTTCGTAATTTGGGGGAACCCACTGAATGAACTTGTTAAAAATTACCTATTCGCTCTGCTCCTCGATACGATATTAATTTCGTCACATTAAAAAAATATTGCAAAGGTAACATTTCCAATTTCCTTCAGAACAAATGAAAAATAAAAAGGGGTTAAAAGGAAATGACGTATTTAAAATGTCGAGTTTTTGTTTTGCAAATAAACTTGACAAAGCCGTTACACAATTGAGTTCAACAGGTCTCATAAGGTTTAATTACTACGTGTGACAATCGTCGTGTTCCAGGAATCGTGAAAGCTCTTTGTTTTGTTAAAAGGCTTTCCTTTGTAAGTTATGGCGATTTTAAAATTTTAAATATTTTTTGGTTCGCGTTATCGCACTGTATTAAAAAAATCGCATATATATTTAAAATATAGCGAATTTCCGCGATACATGTTTATATATAAATATGAAGCCTTTTCCTATCAAAGCCGTTTTTTTTTACTTTTTTTCGCACAAGTATAAACTAACTAACTAACTAACCATCACGCCGTTTCCCCGCAGGGGTAGGCAGAGAGGATTGAACGCCACACTCTTCTATCCTGGCACACCACTTTTG
>JADDOH010005736.1:0-18251 GCA_016648135.1 Agrypnia vestita | reverse complement strand
TCCACCACCATAACCACCGGTGGGTGGATGTGGCTGGTTGTGGAGAAAACTTGGCGGGTAGGGAAACATGGGTTTCTTTATATATATATATTGTCCCACGTATACTTTATCGCAGTCTTGACAATCGAGTCTATACACACCGTCTGTTTCTAAGCGATCTCGATCCTTCGCTGATCTCAACATATCCTTAATTTTGGAGTTGGTACTAAAAACTGTCACAATACAACACATCATGACTTCGGCACGGTATTGCAAGCCGATACTTAACCACAACACCAACATTCAAGACAACACATCAGCCCTGATGATGGACCCTGCAATGGGATCCGAAACGTCGGCCCGAAAGGTCGTAACAACACGGCATAAAACCCCAGTAAACACAAACTTGAAGATTGATTATATCTCACCACAATGAAAAAAAAATGAAAAAGAAAATTTATTTTAATGATAATAAAATAATGATAATTTAATTACTGTCGAGTTCCTCGGTGATAATTAAAGGAGTCGGAAACACGACGCAACGCTCACATTTCGGGTCTTCTCACCTCCACGAGGCCACACACCATTACGTCCCTCACACCGTTAGATTGTTGGTGCAATGGGGCTGCACACAGCTGTACAGAGACAATGCGGAGGAGATCGCAGAAATGAAGGACCAAGTCGAGTCGCATATTCGTCATTTCCTTTGTTCGTCCCATCGCCACGCGTGGAACGGGACTTCACCTTCGGGCTCCTCCGAGCAATCTAGTTTGGGGAAGGAATTTCAGATTAAATCGCGTCCCGACCTCTTTGACTGAATTTCTTGAAACATTTCATCCCCCAAGTAAATTTCTGTCGCGAATGTAAAATATTTTAAATCTTGTTTATTTTATAAAACGAGAACAATTTTAAAAGTAAAAAAGTAACCCATAAAAAACAAGTTTTTATTATACTCCCTTTCTCATTTACTAGTGGAAACTGGTTTGTCGCTTAACCTACGCTTTGGGCTTCGGTCGAGCGACGCGACGCTATGAAAGGGAGTAATAAAAAATTTCCAAATCAAAAATTATACTATAATCAGGTTCCGTGTCTACCAGACGCGTTGAAATATTTTCGTACAACTTACTAAGTTGTATAAAAAAACCTCTAAAAATTTAAAAAATCCAAAAATTTATAAATTTTTCTTTTCGAAAATTTGATAGATCTTCTTGATCGTCGCCACAAATCGACTTGCAAAGTTTCAGCTCGATTGGATTACGGAAAAATGGTTAAAAATTGATCCAAAGTTTTTTCGTCAAGCAAACAGACGCCACGAGTTAATAAAGGGAGTAAAAATTGTTTTGTCCTACATCTATTACTATTGCAACCCTCTTATTTTGTCATAACAATGAAAAAATGTCTCAAAATATTAATAAGTAACAAAAAAATAAAGCATCATACAAGGCTTATTCAAAAAATATTGAGTTTTTATTTTTTGTGCCGAACAAACGAAGCTTGAGAGAACTTCTTTGGAGGCGATGTGTAGAACACATTCATACGCAGACGTGAATTTTTTTCCTTCCGCAAAAAGTGTCAGTCGCTGGCAGCGAACCTCCAAGTCATTGAAAGAATGTAGTAATTTCTGTTGTTGTTAACTGTTGTAAAATAACGGAATGACTTAGGTAGCGATTTTGCATTTTTATCTAAAAGTTTGGCGACACCCAATTGAAAGCCATTCTAAAAGGTATTTCAGAAAGATGCAATGAACATCTCGCAGATTAAGGAGTGATTTTTTTTTTGTTTTTTTATTAGAGACACTAACAGGATAATAGGTACATGATACTCTAATAATAAAACATTATAAATGGAAGACTATGCCCGTTATCCCATTTACAAGTGTCTTCGGCACGCTCAAGTAACATGTATTTTTGCATTTAAGTATATTTTACATGTACATTTATGTGTATTGTATATTTAGTGTTTGATTGTAGTGCGATTAGTATTAAATAAATAATTGATTTAATGGATCTATAGGTTCAGGTCATCGTTTAGAAAGTGGATGTTGTGTATGAGTGATATAACCGCTTTAATTAAAGATGAAGGCACATGAGTATCTTAATAAGCCGAATCAAAAAGGTTAAATTAAAAAAGTGTGGACTTTGATCCTGCAAAATAATCATGTCTTAGTTTGAGAACTTGCAAATAGTGATGGGTCCGCTCTGTACTCACGACTACAATGTAGTACTACATTACATTGAAGTGCACACTTCGCACGTTTTGAAGTGTAGTGCACACTACAAACTACAAACACCAAAGTTATTGAAAGTATAAACTTCAAATAGTACACTTCATTTCAAAGCGAACACTACAAAGTACATATACTTCAAAGTTATCGAAAGTATGAGAAACATACTTTAAATAGTGCATTTTTTACGTGAAATTTTTGGGAAGTTGATGTAGCTAAACGAAGAAATCTCTGGAAACTGTAACAACCCCCCTCCCCATGGTTTGAATTTTTTTTTGAATCGAATGAAGAAATCTGGCTGGCGACCTTTTTTTTTTTTCTAGGTCACCAAATTTTTATTTGGGAAAAAAATATTAACTCACTAGTACGACATTACTTCATTACTTCATTTCATTTCGTAGTACTACAATTACTTCACTTTAAGTAGTTTTTACTACAATTGTAGTGTACACTTTAAAGTCTTCAAACTGGTGAACGTGTGTGTGTTGTAGTCTGGTAATGAGACTCAGAAACAAAGATGCGACTCTCACAATGGAAAAATCATATTTACAATTTTCACCTAAACAATGGATAATATTTTTACATCGTAAGCTTAAAATGTGGTAAAATTAATACAAGCTTGTATACTGGATCAAACAATAAAACTCACGAAAGAACAGAAAATCAACTGGTACCAAGAAGCACCGAAATAATATCAGTAATAAATTAAATGACTTTAAAAATGTAGAGATGAGTGGAGAAATCAATACACTGAAGGAAATAAATTAAAAAGAGAGGGAGACTGTATTACAAAAACTCGGAAGAAATAATCATTATCTCACCAACAGAAGATCAGACGTCAGAAAAAATAAAAGAGATATACAACTAAACGTAAACCCGGTAGAAATAAAAATTATTTAGATAAAAATTCAAGGTCGGGTAAGCTATTTCTGCCATGTATGAATAATGAAGCTTCCGAAAAATTACAAGAAGAAATTAAGTAAAATATTATGACAAATACTTAACGAACGTAGGTAGAAAAAGTTGGTTTTACTTTAATAAATATACGTGTTACTGAATATTGATATAACGTCAAAAAACTGAGAAAATTTTATATATACAGAATTAGAGTAGATTTCATACAGATGTCTACCAAATACTCGTATTTATGTATGCATGTACTTGTATATTATTGAAGATAGTTTCTCTTGATTTAAAATAATTTTGGGAGGGAAATATTTTTGGATTAGCTATTCTTAACGTCACAATAGTTATTCCGTCGGGGAATTTTAAGATCAGCTCAAACTATTTGTCGTGAATTATAGATTTTTGTACATTTTAGATATTTCCAGGAAATTTATTCAACTTGGTGTTTCAACAAAACAATAAAATGTACAATTTCAGTATCAAAACAACAATAAAATAATCCAAATCGGTGATAAATTATATGATTTCTATGTTTAATGACCAAAATTTGTATTTAATTTCCACGCCAACCACAAATGTGAATCTCAAAAAAATAGCACCATTCAAAATTATGATTTAGAAATTTTTTATTCAGCCCAAATTCGAGGTAAATAAGTTTAACGGTGTGGAAATTTAAAATAACCAGAAGATAACTATTGAGAATTAAATATCCAAGTTTTATATTTTTACGACCCTATTCGCTGTCTCTCCGCCCCCGCACAGCTACTCAATACAAAATAGTTTCTTGGCTATAATATTTTTTTCCCACAATTTAATTTTATAAACAACTAGCGACCCGGCCTGGAATCGCTCGGTATTGTTTAAACTCTTTATGTCTGCAAAGGTATTTAATTTAATGATTTGGTGTAAAAGACTAAGATCTGCAGTAAATTCTTAAGTTTAATAAGATGTTTAATTTGATAACGATTAATACCAAATTCGTCAAAATTGCTAGAAAGTTATGGCTGGTCATCCGTTCTTCAAACTGTCAAAGTATCGAATTGCGTCGATAGATCATGCTATTTCAATACGAGAACAAGACATGAACAAACCTCATATCAGATAAACATTGCACTAGCGTATATATCTTCGTATTTCTTCCAAGACAGAAAGATTGCCAGGGAACGAGACAACCATATTATGGAGTGCCGACGCTTAAAATATAAATAACCGCCCGAAAGTCCGACAGTTGCTCGTGCCGCGTAGGTATTATCCGAATTCAGGATAATTTACGTCTAGATTTACAAAAAGGCGTATTTATATTTCTCCAATAATTTATGTATTGTAAAAAAAATGGTAAACAACAATTTTTTTTACATCACTATTTTTTAATTTAAAAATTATGTCACTTAAGCCTATTTATGTATTACTTTAACTTCCGGCTTATGACTTTGACCAAATTCAAAAAAATTTTTGATGTCGAAATAAAAAGAAATTACTACAATAATATGTAAAACGCGAGAGCATTTTGTGTGACCGCGTTTACTTATTTTTCTGTTCCCCACCATTTTTGTGGAATGTTTAATATCTAAAACACGCGACGAAGTAAATATTCAATATGTGTATCAAATTTATTTCATTAATTTTTCTTCGGACGAATTTAAAATGAAATACGATCCACATCTTTATATTACACATCAAACTGAATTTAGAAATAAAATTGAATTTTCTTAATTTGAATGACCGTACTTGGTATATTACAATACAACATTGCGATGTTTTACACAATCATGCGCGTACGTGGGCACAAACCGCGACGTTGTCGAACGTCATATATGTGTCAGATATGTACGCGAAATGAACGTAGGTACTTACTGAATATTTAGATAATATCGATAAATCTGTATATATTTAGCCAAAAGTCTTATTGTAGGAGTAAAACTCAATTGATTTTGGCATTATAATACGCTATTAAATAACAAAAAAGTAATATTTTCATAGAATATACGTTTTGAAGTGACTATATTGACAAAATAAAACATAGACAAAAACGCTTTCTCTCCGTATTTTGGAGCATAATCATACTGTTTTTTTTTTAATTATTAACAGTAATTAAATTGTTTTTAATTAAAAAAACTAACTTTTGAATAGCGGGTGAGGATTCAAAGTGTGGGATTAAGTAGAATAATTTTCTTAAATCGTCTTTTTACATGATTAAAAAGCATTCGAAAATCATCAAAAAACGTAAATTTTTTTTGCAAATTTAAAAATCTATAACATTATTAGTATTGAATATTTCTTAATTTTTATATTAAGGATTCATAATAATTAAGTAAACTTTATACGTGCCTAAAACTTTATATATGCCTACATATATACATATTAATTTTTTATGTATTTTTATATTAAATAAAAACTTTATTTTTCCTAGAACACTAAAAACAATTTTTTGGTCGGGGACGGTCGATTATTGCATATATTTTCTTAATTATTGTAAGAAATATTTACTTTATTACTTTTATATTAGAACAAAAGTTCTATCTTCTGTCGTATATTATAGGATGGAAATACCTATAAAAATCTTTCAGTACTTTTTTCAATGACTGAGACTTTTTTGGAATGTTTTAAAAAAAAAACATATTTTTGAGGTTTTAAAGCATTTTAAGTTTGTCATATAATATAACTGAAATATAATATCTAAGACTTCGAACGTAAACTTAATAAAATAGTGATTTATTATCATATTCTGAATGGCTTATGAAAAGAAAAGTTTTCAAGAAAAATCAGCCTCTAATTAAGAGCTATTTTAAAGTTAGTAATTACACATCAAATGCAAAATACAACATTCAGAATTTTACATTTAAAAAAAACATCTTTTCGAAAATCCAAATTTTAATAAAAAACACCTCTAAGCGCATTTTTCAACAACCCTTTTCAATAATGGAGGTCTCATGAAACTCAGGTCAACAGCATTATTTATTCACGTTTGGAATTAGTTAAGGAACTGAAAAGAGAGCGGTAGGTATCTCTGATCTCAGTTATAGCGAGAGCATCAGGCGATGGACCCGGCAGCCTCTTGTAATCCAAGTCGTAAAGGAACATTGCTTCAAGTGACTTGGCTGTGTTCACAGAATGCCGGTTTTATTTTCAAATTATGTATATGAATTGTTTTTTTATTGTTTCTATTACTTTGCGTATATCGAATCTCTTCTAGAGCTTGGAAAGTACCGAAGTCACCCATCCAACTCTTTCTTAGAGCCAGATGAAAAAATATAGTCATTATGTTTTATAAGACTTTATTATTAAACATTAGCTACGCAGAGCATACTTTCCCTGAATGTATTCAATGGACTTTTGTTCGTGCAAACTTCGTTGCTGTGAATAAAGGTAATTTAGTTGTATACAATTCTGAAAACTTAGAAATAATTAAGTGTGCTGTATTATACAAATACCTTTTATTGCAGTTACCTATTCTAACGCCACTATTTTATTCCATAATATAATAATAATAATGTATAGTAAACTCCTTATGATAATATGTATAGTAAACTCCATTTCAGCAACCAGTTTGTTGGTCACGATGTCTCTCTGACTATTCCTCCTTATTATAACAAGTTTTATCTACACCTATATGTCTGTTAAATCAAACATTATTACCATTGTCTTATATCTGTCGTCCTATAATTGTATGCGACATATAAGAACTCCTTTGTATTATTTTCTAATCTTATATTTATGTCTTCCTGTTGGATGACCAATTTAATAAATAAATTAATTAAAATACTAATTAGGTTTTCACCATTTTTACAGTTCATTGTAGTATTTCTTTATTTATTTTAAACTGAAACAATAATTTTATATAAACAATATATTTTAATTAAAATAGTACACCGCGGAGTTACTGCCCAATCAATTGATTATATAAAGAAAAACATTATTTCAACTATCATCTTTGAAGATTTTCCAGTTATCGTGACAAAGAAATATGTTTTTCCGGAGATTAATCTGGCTACGAGACCCGCCCTATTTTCCACAGTTCCAATAGCAGACTCCTTTCAAGTCAGAAACGAATCCACCACAATTAACCAACAGCCTTTGGTATACATAACCTCCAGGTACTCGACTTATCAGCCTTTGTTTTAAGGAATTATAAATAACAAGCTTTGTTTCAGCACTAAGTCTGCTTGCTCACAAAATAATTTGTCTTCAATCAGGGCTATGAGCGCATTAGCATTAATTAATTCTTTATCTCACAATTCTTATTGCAGGAAATACTTAAATGAAGCGTAAAATAGAAATTCTGCTCTGAATATGTGTAACATTCAAGGATGTACACCATATTACATACATTTCATTGAACATTTATTAATTTTAATTAACTTAAAACATTTAAGCCACTGCAAGTGGTTTATACAAAACTAGCTGTGCCCGCGCGGCTTCGCACGCGTAGATTTTTAGTACACTGTTTGGATTGTCATAGAACTTTCGCGAACCTTCTCCTTCCAGAACTTTCAAGAAATATATTGAATGTACAGGAACCTTCAAGACACACCGAAACATTCCGTCACTCAGTTAAGAACTTTCGGGACTTTTCTAGAACCTTCTCCTTCCAGAACTTTCAAGAGCAGGTTTTTCCGGAACCTTCTAGACTCACCGACACAGTCGGCGCGCCTATTTTGAAACAATCTGAAGTATTTGCGGCCTTCCCATAACAAAACAATGTGCTAGAAAGCACATTTTCGTCACTCACTCCCACCCACGCACAGCCACACCCACTAAACTCGCACATTTTTAATGGGACACCAAGGGCTATCCACTACCATAACCACCAGGGGGTGGTAGTATCTGGTTGAGAAAAAAACTTGGCGGATAGGGAAACACGTTTTTTATATATATATATTGATTTATCGTTTGTATAAATTAATAACTAATCGCTGTGCATTAGATATGCCAATTCGTATATAAACGCATTGCATTGGTACATTAAATATATGCGTGTTCCTAGCAGTGGAATACACTTGTAATTAGAATATTAGGTTGAGTCTGAAATACGTAATTTATTGTTTTTTTGTGTATTTTATAAATGGTATGTAAATATCCCCAATTAATAAATGTGCCTCATTAAGCTAAATTAATTTCATTTTTTTTATTAAATGTTTTTAGTTAATAACACTGAGCTACTTGAAATAGGTAAAAATATATTAGTAGTTCAACAGTCAAATGTTTTACGTATTAAGTCAATCAAATAATGTAATTAAGTCTACAGTATATATTTATAAGAAGTAAGAAATAGAAATGAAATAAAATTGAAGTAAATAAAATAGTTGTACTGTAAAAAATATACACGAAGTAATAATGGAAGTAAGTAATGAATTATTAACATAAATGAAATTTATCAATGGAGTTCTTCTTATGTACTTTTTAAATTTAGCCACCAGTTCGTGATAATTCACAAATTAATTTTGTTGTAGGTCTAAAATATTATATTTAATGCTTTTACTAAATGAGTGGTATTGAAATAAAACCCTGTTTCTGAAAATGATTTAAAAAGCATTTTATAAAAGAGATAATGAATTTTGAAATATTCGCTTTGATTATCAGTTACAAATACGCGTAGATGCGGTTTTATTAAATTTTATTCTGTATTTTTATACGATCCACGAAACAAAGCCACATCGCACATGACATGTATAAATCTGTAGCGATAGAAGCGTGTGACGGTTAAATCAATTATTTTAAATAGTTTTTTTTAATAACTTACAATTTTCTGATATATTGTATACTCATGAATATGGTTACTTATTACATTTATATATTTTTTTTAAAGTACTGTTTTATTGATTTCGGAATCAACGTCAAACGTGCTGTAAATTTAGGATTATAAACAGAGCACATTGTGATTCTGACGCGGACTACAAATCCATCAAACGTAAATCCCGAAACAAATGTGAAAGGGTATTGTTCGCGAATATTTTAGTGATGGAGTACATTGAAAACTCAACTGGTTTTACAAAACGACATATTTTAACCAGCATCGGATTTTGATACGAATTTGTGATGTGTGATTTTTGATATGCAGAGGATTATTTTTTTCTATTACCCTGGTTCCAAACAGCATCGAGATATTCCTAAATATTACATCTGCTATATTTTGTTGCCAATTGCGTTATTTTAATTTTTCTACACTTACTTTCTGAATAACATTTATGAATTTTTAAATCTTTAATGAGGAATTTCCAATAGCAATTCATATTCACTCGAATGTGAGAAAATAAACCAAATTATTCAATCATTTCTATCGAAATTTTTCTTTGTGAAAACATTTATAAGTAACAAATAACTAATAATAATTATTAATGTTCTTTATTTATATTTATATGATATAAAAAGAAAATGATCTTCTTAAATAAGAATAATTTCTCGTACGAGCTTGTATCTATTATTTTTTATAAATTTAAAATAAATATATATAAAAAAGATGGGGCTCAAGCTTAATTCCTTTTTAATATTTCAATAGTTAGGTTCAGTTTAAAATTAAAAAAAAATGTTCCCTTAGTATTCCTCTATGCAGTGATATCGTGAACTTTAAAAGCAAATGAAAGACGGTGAATGCGGCCTTTGAGATGTGGTGTTGAAGGCATATGTTTTGTATACTGTGCACAGCAAGACGTACAAATGTCTCCGTACTACAAGAACTAAAAATTGACGAGGGACTATAGAGCGGAATAGTCAAAAGTGCGGGAGGTCACGGAAGTTACGATTTTCAGTCATCAAGGAGCGACTGGTGATGATGATGTTTGTTGATTCTCAATTCGACTTCAACATAATGTTAACAGATTCACAATTACAGAGATCAATCATTATTTCAGAGAAAAAAAAATATTATTTATCAATTAGAAAAGACATACAGAAAAAATCAAATTAACGAAAAAATACTGCCACCGGGACTCAAACCACGGATCTCCAATTGTATCCGAGAATTGCGCGTTATCCAATTTCGCCATGACAGTCTGGTAAGTTAACAAAAATTTTTCGACCTTATATGTAGTCTCTTTTTAATTCATCAACATTTTTATTCCTTTTTAAAGCAATACACTTTTTTATAATGCAATAGTCAAGAATACCTACGCGTATCTACAGTTAGAGGACTAGACTAGTTAGGCTAGAAATTAATATTTCATTTTTAATTTTTTGGAAACATTTGATACAACACATATATATTAAAGGAAAAACATTATTATTGTGAAGTTGCAATTTCAGAACAATGTTCTGTGAATTATTAAACATTTTTTTCAATTAGAAAAGACCTATAGAAAAAATCAAATTAACGAAAAAATATTTTAACTGCCACCGGGACTCGAACCACGGACCTCCAATTCTATCCGGGAATGGCGCGTTATCCAATTTCGCCATGACAGTCTGGTAAGTAAACGAAGAATTTTCGACATTATATGTAGTCTCTTTTTAATTGATTAACATTTTTAAAGCAATCCACTTTTTTATAATGCAATAGTCACGAATAAGAATGTGTTTCCTTTAATATTTAGTAAAAAAAATCATTCAGTTTTTAATTTATTATGAATGATAAATGTAAAAAATGTGCAGCCAGCCCTTGCCATACTCGAATGCCACTCTGCCGGTATTATTTACAGGATTTTCTCAGTGTTTATTTCGAAATTCGTTGGTAACGACTGACTTTTGTCTTCAAAATGGATGCCGAAGGATCTTTGTTCCAAATATTAATTCTGGAAGAAACGTGAAATTCATTTTGTTCAGAAGAGATTGGCGATGAAGCTTTTCATTCGGGATTTAGAAAGCGTTGTTTGATGTGAATAAATTAAAATAATTGAGACTTAAGGGCGGAGATATGTTGATTATGATAAATAATTTCTTAACTTGATTATCTAATAATTCCTAACATCATCATTGTAATTCATCGTGACATATTAATAAAACATCAGCATTATTTTAGGAATTTAGTATAATTCAATACCTCTTAGATAACTTCATACGGTCATGTTGAATTTGTGAAAACAATTTGAAATTTCACAGTTAGTATTTATATAATAGTTTTATATAAACTATATAAACTACGCTGATTATTTTTAAGCGCCTACCAGCTTCGATACCGGTGTATTTTTGTCACGACAAATTAACATTAAATTAAATTTGTGAAAAAATAAATATTAGATAGGGGTGTGACCTCATTTGTGCTGGGGGAGTAGGATGGAGGTTGACAGGAAGACATGGAAATCGTGAGCATATTATTATTTCGGAGGTACCCAAGTGTATAGATTACTTATTTCCTCATAAATCGAAAAGAGTATCAAAAAGTTAAAAAATGAATAACTAAGAAACAAGTGTCTTTATTTCCATATATTGAAACATTAAATAATGGGCTAATCGATTAAATTAAAAACTAAATTATCTAAAATACCCGGCTATTAAACGTCCGTACCGATGAAGATACAGTGATATGGAAACCGATAAAGTTTTAAAACAAATAATGTTGTTTATACAAAGTTTTTTGAAATTAATAATTATTCCATTGTATTTGCTATTACTTTGTGGTTATTCATTATGAATATAATTAAACAAGTTGTCATTAATATAATTAAGCAATTGTATTTTGCTATTATTTTGTGGTTATTCATTATGAATATAATTAAACGAATAACTTTGTTCCCTTTCACCCTATCATCTGTTTCTTTCCACCCCCCCACTATTTACCCCCATTTGGATACTTGACACTGAGGTATGATTGTTCATAATTTTTAAAATTTAATTTGTATTAAGTACCTATATCCTGACGAAGGAACGTTATTTCCGAAACCGGTTGGTTTTATCAAAAATTAAGTGGTGATAAACAAAGTTAATTCGTTTAATTATATCACAGTAACTCTATAACCATCAGACATATATATATATTATATAATTTTTTTATCGAAAAAATTGTGTTCTGCTTCCTGGTGACTGGTGCGTACCCAAACCTCATATGTATCCTTTTGCGTGGTCCCAGGACTATTGGCGAAATTCAATTGCTTCGTCCTTGAATACTGTGTATTCAAGAGTCGTGTAAATAGCTTCGGATTCAGAAAATGAAAAAAAAAATGGAAACTCTTAAAAACTGGTAATAGTTTGACATATTTGACAAATAAATAAGACGGTTTTGTAAAATACATACATATATAGACATTTTTTATCACGATTATAGTTTTGAGTAGTACGGTTCGTTTAGAATTAAAGACGTAATAAAAATTATTTTCTTTTTTTTTTCAATTGATTCAGCCAAATTGTAGATTGACATTTAAAAAAATATTGATTGTATTGTTTGTATAAATGTACTTATATTATTTGATTAATTGTACCTACATGTTCCGGAAATACCTTTACATCTTCAGGGTGTTATATATATGTCAAACTATCAAAATGAATATTGTCTTTTTTTTTGTTTTTCTAAATTATTTGAAAAATTATTTTTAAATATTATTGCTGAAATTCTTATTACATTATTCATTTTGATATTTTGACATATATATAACACCCTGACGATGGAAAGGTATCTCCGAAACATGTAGGTGTAATTAATCAAATAATTTACGTAGATTTATACAAATAATACAATCAACATATATATATTTTTTAAATAATATTCAGTTTTGTGTCAAATGGGTAACGTAGGGTTGTATTAAAGATGATTCATTGACCATAAAATATAGGTGAATTCAGACTGAGAACTCAGTCCTTACTATGCGGAGATTGTACGTATAAAATACTGACTTAGATAATTCTATAAATGTAGTGACCGAACTTTTGGAAATTTGTAAGCTCCAGGAAGACAAGATTTTGATATTTTAACGCTGATATATTCGATAGGACCGAACAAAATGTTAACTTATATTTTTCCTGCATCTCGCATGATACTTGTATATTTTAAAATATTTTTTGCTCTTGCAATTTACTGTATGTACTTTCTTTTAAAATAAATATTAGATATCGATCTAAGGCGAAAACATTTAAAAAAAGCTACCTACTTCAGAACAGGTATTTCTATATACCTAGCAAGGTAGGTACTGGCCGAGAGACTTGACTAATTTGTATAATGCGTATGTATCAATCAATTAAATGTATATTTTTGTCCAATAATTGCAATGCCGATTCATCGGCAATGAAATGAAATGAAGCCTAGCATTCTGCAAGTCAAATTAGAGGATTCCAGATGAAGTTACTAAGGACTCGAGCTAAGGATAGTATTGAACCGATATTAAAGAAGGGCGTGTATCAAGTACGTCGACATTTATCCGCGATTTACATCAAATAATCTATTTCGAAGCGAGTCACGTTCGATTCGTGACAGAGTAAAATCTGCCATACATTATTCTCCTTTCCATTTTCCAGTCGCAGACGCGGCGCTCGCTTTTCCAGCTACACTGCAAAGCTTTCACAAGATCCTTTCACAGTTTCCTTTCAGTCTTCACAGGACAGCGACTGACTCCCAATGATTGAAGATTTGCTCCTTTACGGCAACTATGTCCCCACTCTTTGTACTTAACCATTTTTACTCTTCGTGTTCGTTGAATTCTTATGTATTTTAATAAAAAGCTACAGAATTAATCAAAAAATAATAAGCTACAGTATTAATCAAAAAATAAAAATCAAAATTAATCAATAATCTATAAAATCAATTCTCGTCGTAAAGCATACATCGATTCCAAGTGAAACGTGCAATGTAAGTATGTATATAAATCAATAGGTGTAATAATGTCAAAAAAAATATCTTTATATAATTGATATAAAAATCGATACCATTCATTATTTCAAATAAATAACTACGCGTTTTCTATGTATATACATTCTATGTATTTCATATGAAAAACGAAGAAAATATAATATAACAAAAATTTTATATGTAGGTACGTCTTGAGCACGTAGTTACTGGATTTTTTCCCCAGAAGGGTAATTAATTAACTAAAATAAATTATGAAAGTCTCACAGAGACGAAGCTATTTATATGAGAAACATGTATATGAGTCTTTTTTATACGATGGCTCTCGGTTTACAAGCTGTATGCGCTGGTTTAAATGATCACTCTACACAGTGCAACGTTCACCAATTCCATCGTTAGAACATTCACACATTATCAAATTTTTTAAATTTATATATACGTTCCAAATCTGAAAATCTTTCCTATATTTGAACGAATTAAGCTGGGGAC
The DNA here is from genome assembly GCA_016648135.1 of Agrypnia vestita. Classification (NCBI taxonomy): domain Eukaryota; kingdom Metazoa; phylum Arthropoda; class Insecta; order Trichoptera; family Phryganeidae; genus Agrypnia; species Agrypnia vestita. The sequence goes on along the minus strand of JADDOH010005736.1, from coordinate 3,948 downwards.
ATCTTTTCATTTTTTTTCATGAAGAAGTATGCATAGATTTTGCAGCTAGTAATAATATCTCTATACATTTGTTCAATTTTTACGTGATGAAAAGGAGTAGAGTTAATGAAGGTAAAATTGTTAAGTAAATTAATATCCACCTTGAAACTTGAGAGTGAAAAAATTAAAAAGTGTAAACTCGGGTAGAGACAGCAAATTAATATTATTTAATATCTTTAATAATCTATCTCTACAATTTAAACGCCAAATTCATCAATTTATTTTTTTATATTATATAATGTATATTTATATAATTATAATACAAGTATATCGATTTTTTTCTTTCATCATTGAAATTATTTATTTTATGCAAAAAATGAATAAATAAATTAAAATATATTTTTAATTAATAAATTATATGATGATTTGTATATATTGCGTTTATTTCGATTTTAAATAATTTTATTACATTTCTTTACACAATGCGTTAAGGTACTTACTTACGTATGTAAAAAAAATATAACATTTTGATTGCTTTCTCAATTACAAAAAAAGAACTTAATTATATTTGATTAAATATTAAGGTTGGCGTGTGTTTTTTCTTTATTCTTGCGTTGAACTGACTATAACTTAATTACTGACTTAGAAAGGGATTATGTTTTAAAGCGACAAATAATTCCTTTTTGTGCAAATCCAAAACAGGCGGCAGACAATCACAGTTAGGAATCATCGCCCTGGAGCCTCGAACCACCCGTGTTATTAATAGCTCGGCATGCACACGTGACGCTACGTATCGTGTGACCAGTCAGTATAATACGTACTAGCCGTATATAGCCGTATAATATATGTACTAGCCGTACATAGCTGAAAAATCATGGAACATAATATTAACGGTTCGCGTCTTTGCTAAGCCCTGGTATATAATATTTATAGTTTATTTTTGATGCGTCATGGAGATGTGGTGATGACAATGTCGGTAGGATGCGGCGTTGGCGTTTGCGCGTCCGAGGTTCGAGCCCGTCTCCAGCCACGTGATTCCGTTTGTTCAGACATGAATTCGAACGAAATTACGCACTTAATAGGAAGTTACAGACAGACAGACGGATAGACAGATAGATAAACAGACAGACAGATGGACAGCCAGATGGAGAGGCATATAGACAGACAGGCAGATAGACAAAGAAATTATTATTATTGAGATTTAAAAAATATATAATTTAGAGGAACAGAATTTTGAAATGAAATAAAACACATGAAATTGTTCTAATGGCCATGGTACTGGCTTCATTGGAAAGATAATTTTATGCATTAGTATTTAAATATGATTACAATACCACAATTTTCAAAATAAATTTGCACAATTTGCAAACGTCGTTCTAGCATAAGTCTATTATTATTCATGGTGAAATGGCACACCAAACAGAGCATAAATCAGCTGTCAGCTGTTAAATTGGCTGTCTTTGGAAAAGGTTTCCAATTCAAAAAATAAACTTTTAAAAAGCACCCCATTTTTAAACACTAATTTCATAAAATTATCTTTTCAATAAAGCCAATACCATGGCCATTACTACGATTTTTATGTGTTTTATTTCATTCCAAGGTATTATACCTCTAAAATAATTGCATATTTACAAAATGCAATATAATTTTTTTATTATGTTTATCTTATACAAAGATCAGTGGCTTAGAATCACCGGGGCCTATATGAGATAAACAAAAATAAAATGTAAGTGCATTATTATGCGCGAGATAAAGATTTTTTTCGTCAACATGATTATGGCTGTACCGGTACCTACCAGACTTAATAAAAACACGTATTTATGTAGTAAGCTTTATGTGTTTTTAAACCCTAAAACAATGTTATCATATATTTTTTATTTAATTTTACGCTTCAACAGGCCAAGAGGTCCAATTCCAGAAACGAAACACACCACAGAAAACCTAGTCTCGATTAAATCACATAGATTAATTGTGACCTCACCGAGAATCAAACCCAGAAGTTCTATTGGCTGTATCAAGTATCTACACAGCGCACTAATAATGTTAGTTACTTTTCTCCCATCACAAGGTTATGTCGCACTTTTAATATGTGTTGTGCTGACCCTAACATTGATGCTGATATTCTTGCAGATACCTTATCATCGTTCAAAAATTCACTCATACACAACATCCATTTTCTAAACGATGACCTGAACCTATACATCCATTAAATCATTTATTTATTTACATACTCTTAAATGATCGCTGATCGCTCTACATTCAAACACTAAATATATAATACGAATAATTTTACGTGTTAAATATACATAAATGTAAAAATACTTTTTTTTATTTATTTAATTAGTAATATATACGATGATATCTAGAAAATGTTAACAACTTTTTTTGTGTGTATTATATACCTCACCAAAAAGTATTATTATTCTTGTGTATGGTGAGGGATAACCACTTTCAACTATATAGGTAGTGTAATCTAATTTATTAAAGAATGTAAAAGGTAATATATAAAATTATAAATATAGAATAAGCAGTCAAAAGAGAACAAACTCAATCACAACTCTTCAATAAATGAGGACCCATTCGGCTTTACTGGGGGAATATGCACACAAGACGCAACCGCAAAACATTCGCAAACATGTTACTAAAGCGTGCCGAAGACACTTGTAATTGGGATAATGGGCATAGTCTTCATTTATAATGTTTTATTATTAGAATATCCTAATAGTGTCTCTAATATATATAAAAAAATAATTTGAAAAAAGTAGTATCTAAATAAAGTCATTATGATAAGCACAGATTTGGAAAGGTCATTGCAACATTATGGTAATTTGTAGATATATTTAAATGTAAGTGTTAGTTAACCCAGACAAACTGAAATTGTGGTGAGCGAAGACGACACCTTTGGGAGCATGAGGCGCCTCTTGTGATTCAGTACGCATTGCACCAGCCCGTGTAAACCCTGCTTTTGGCGGGCGGCTGTGAGTTATCGCGTTTGCGACAATATTCTCCGTAATAATATGTTAGCGGTGCATTTTCTACAAGGGAGTTTAACTCAAAATATTTTACGAGCACACCGACATCGGCCCCGACGTTTCCACGTTCCAAACACTACTTCAGAAGTTTTATAATAGTTAAATAAATCACGGAGGTAAGCAATACGCCAACCGAAGATTTTTCGCAACCCGCTGAGCGACGAACGAATCGAATAGGCCGAATAGTGTGACAGGAAGAGGCCTTCGCGGGAGAGCGGCCACACTATACTTGAGTATAAATAAATATTTTTTTTTTGAATCACTGTTTTTCTGTATATCCTCGTTTTTTATTAGATAAGGCATAGGTTAATCCAAAAACATGGTCCCGTTGTAGATACAATGAAAATAAGTATTTAACTATATATTTGAATATAGAATATATTGACGCTTAAATAATAAGTATTAAATAAGATATTTCACTTTAAAGTTTCGAAAATTTTACCGTACATTTTGAATGTCATTACTGTAAAAACAATAGAAAAATGTATATAAAAGAAAAAGCGCAAACCAAAGAGAATTATAAATATTACACAAAATGAATTTTGTTTTTCATGTAACAAAAATAACCGTAATCTGAATTAACCAAACCTAACCTAACCTAACCAAATCGAACCTAACCTAATCAAATCTAATAACCTAACCTAACCTAAAATTTAACCTAACCTAACCAAACCTAGTAACCATATCATATACATATAACAAATAACTAAAAAAACTATCAAAAAATACGAAAAGTACCTACGTTCAATATTCATTACGTATATTTTTTTCGTCTATAAATATAAATTTGTCGTGTAAATCTTGTACGTTGTCTATGATTTACATATTTTTCCTCAGTTATTGCCGATGAAATGTCAAAATATACAGTACATTTTTCGAAACTTTAAAGTGTAATATCTTATTTAATACTTATCATTTAAATGTAAATTATATTTCA